>PVKH010010292.1:0-18334 GCA_004027955.1 Chaetophractus vellerosus | reverse complement strand
TGCCTGTGGCGGCTTTTGCCCTGTCCGTGGCAGCTTTTTGCCCTGCCCACGGCGGCTCTGGCCCACCCATGGCGGCTTGCCATTCTCAAGGCGGTCTGCCCGCTAGGAGAGGTCCCTGGGAACCGAACCTGGGGCCTCCCATGTGGTATGCCGGCGCCCTATCCTCTGGGCTATCCAGCCGGCCCCTAATGTACATTCTTATATCCCCTTTTTTTCTATGCAGAAAGTCACTTGTACATGCTGTTAAGCACCTTGCTCTTTTCACTTGACAATAGATCTTGGAGCTCTTTCCATATATGTATAAAGAGCTTTTTTTTATAGCCACATAGTTTTCCATTCTATGGATGTACCATAATGTAACTAAGTCCCCTATTGATGCACATTTGGGTTATTTCCAGTGTTTCAATATTAAAAACATTGCCCCAGTTCTTATGATGTATACATTTATGTGAATATATTTGTAGGATATGGTCCCAAAAATCGAATTTCTTGGTCAAAGGGTATATGCTTTTGTAGTTTTGATAGCCTTCCATAGGTGTTTTAGCAATATGTACTCTGGCTAGCAATATATGAACGTACCTGTTTTTCTAAAACACAACAGAGTGATAACACAATATAGTGTGCTATCAAGTTTTTGAATTGTTGCCAATCTAGTAGATGAAAAATAGCATCTCAGTATAGTTCTAATTTGTTTTTCTCTTACTCACAAGAGTGAATTTATTCTCATGTATATTCTTATTGTGAAATATAATATGTAAACAGAACAGTGCATGAAATGTAAATATACAATTAAACTAATTATACTATGCAGTTGTTACCCAGGTCAACATATTGAATAATAGTAGTACCGATATACACCCTCTATGCCCCTCCAAGATCATAATCTTCTCACTTTTGAGGTACCATAATCCTGGCTTTCATGCTAATATTTTCCTTGCTTTACTTTTACCACCTATTGTGTTAAATGTATAATTTAGCTTAGCTTGTTTTTAAGCTCTGTAATAAATGGAACCATACTCTATCTTCTGTCTTTTTTTTTAAGTGTTATGTTTATGAGCTATATATGTATTTTTGCATAGAGCTACTTTTTTTTTTTTTTCATTTTATTTGCTACTTAGAGTTCCATTGTATAAAATAAACTAGTTTATTTCCACTCAACTATAATTGGGCCTTTGGATGGTTTCCAGTTTTTTACTGTTACAAGAATTTACTTTGAATATGTTGGTGTACATGCACATGAATATCTTTAAGGTCATAATATATACAGAGTATATTATTTACTAGCTAATGTACTCTTCTCCAGTTTACCCTTCCATCAGCAGTGTATGAGAGTTCTCGTTTTTCATTCTTACCAGATATTTAAATTTTTGTCAGACTTTTCCATTTTTGTCAAATGGGTATGTTGTAGTGGTATTTTATTATATCTCATTACAGTTTTAATTTATATTTCCCTGATGTCAGTTGAGGTTTTCCAGTCTATAAATGTGGCATATCCCTCCATATTTAGGCACTGAGTTATTAGCTCATTTTCCTTTTTGGTTGTCATTTTCTTATTAATTTGAAGATCTTTACATATTCTGGATCTTTCTCCTTTGTTGGTCATATATAGTGTAGATATTTTTTCCACTGTGTGTCTTTTCTTTTCACTCTTTTTATAGTCTTTTTATGAGCAGAAGGTTAAATTTTTAATCTATTTGAATTTATAATTTTTTTATTTAAAAAATTTTTCAACAATTTATTGAAGTATATCATTCATACATGAACATACATAAACAATAAGTGTTCAGTAAACATTGTGAACTTACAAATCAAACATGCATAACATCATACAGGGCTCCCACACATCACCCCATCACAAATACTTTACATTGTTGTGAAACACTTGCTAACAAATTATGAAAGACCATCATCAAAGTATTACTACTAACTATAGGCTGTATCTTACTCCCCTCTACTTTATTTTTTTAAGGATTCATTTATTTACTTTTATCTGTTTTTACCCCCCGCCCCCACCCCCCGTTTTTGCTGTTTTTGTGTCCATTCACTGGGCAACCCTCTGTGTCCGTTTCCTGTCCTCTCTTCTCATCTTTCTCCTGTCTTCACTGGGATTTGATCCTCAGAACCTCCAATGTGGGAGAGAGGTGTCCTACCACCTGTGCCACCTTAGTTCCTAGTTTTTTGGCGCGTCTCGTCTTGGCTCTCCCTTGTGTCACTCTCCTGCTATGTCATCATCTTGCTGCATGGCTCGTGGGGCCTGACTGCGCACCCGCGCATGGGCCCTCGGGGGCTCACTCGCTTGTGGGGCCTGGTGGCCCCCAGGCCTTCTATATTTTTCTTTTTTCTTAATTTTTACCAGGAGGTCCCGGGGTTCGAACCCAGGTCCCTCCATGTGAGAGACGGACGCCCAACCATTTGAGCCACATCCGTCCCCCTGCTATACCACTTAAGGTTGACCAAAGAGACATAGAGTTACAGTCATTTCCCATACAGGATGGTCATATAATAAATCAGGCTTAGTTTATCACCAGCATTCTAAAAACCAGACCTAGGGAGGAAAACTAGATCTGGGGACACATGCATGGTTTCTAATATAGCGAATGTTTAGCCTACCCTGATTATCACAAAATCAGGACAGCGAGAATATTCGCAGTATAAATGTTTTTATAGCTAATTTTTTTAGTCTAATTTAAGAAATCTTCCCTACCCCGTCGTCATGGAGATATCCTTTATTTTCTAAAAGCTATATAATTTTGCACTTATATTTTTAATCTATATGGACTTAATTTTGTATGTATGGTGTGAAATAAAGTCCAGTTTCATTTTTTTTCCACAAGGACCATCCCATTTGTTGAAAAGCCAGTCCTTTTCCATATTAGTATGCCTTCCTACATCCATCATAAATCAATTGTCTGATTATTCATTGGTCTTTTTCTATATTCTGTCCTTTTTACTACCCTGTACCAACAGTGTGCTGTCTTTATTATAACTTTTAACAAGTCTAGACATCTGGTGGAATAAGACTTTCTTCTTTTTTAAGAATGACTCAACTATTCTTGGCCTGTTAAATTTCCATATAAATTTTAAAATTCACTTGTCAACTTCTGCACAAAGAGAAGTGAAAAATCTCAGCTAGAATTTTTTCCATAAATCAGTTTGGGAAAAAATTATCTCTTTACAACTTTGAGTTTTCCAGTCCATGAATGTGGTATTTCCCTCCATATTTAGGCATTCTTTAATGTCTTCCAATAAAAGTTCTTAATTTCTTCTATAGAAGTCTTAGGTATCTTCTCTTAGAGTCATTCCTAGTTATTTCAAATCATTGATGCTAATACAATTTTTTTTTCATTTTTTCATTTACTTTTCTTTCTCCCTGGCTAGGGCCTCCATTGAAATTTTATCTTATATATACTAGAATTGGTTTACTAACATTTTGTTTAGAGATTTTCGATCTATGTTCATGGGTGAAGGCTTGGATCCGTTATTTTATTTTTCTTAAGGACTTCCTCAGCATGTTATCTTTGGGGCGGGTGGGGGGGCAAACATGGTAGTTTAACTTCCATGTGAAATAGATGACTGAAATGTTTATATTCTCCCCTCATACTTAATTAAATATTGAACTGAATATTATGTTTAGATTCTATTTTGAAGATTCTCTTCTGTCAGAGCTTTAATCTTTGGCACCATTATCTTCTAGTTTCCAGTTGTACTCCTAGACATCTGTTTCTCATTTCTATTTAAGTGACCAGAAAGGTTTTTTCCTGGAAACTTTTAGGATCTTATTTATGGTGTTCTGAAATTTACAAGCATACACCTAAGCATAGGTAGGTAGTTTTTTTGTTCATCTTGCTTAGAACACTTGGTAGGCCAATTTGTGTCTTTCTTCAACTGTGAGACATTTACTGCTAATAATTTTTTTAAATATTTCTGAAAAAGGAAAGGTCCTGGAGGATTTTGGACTTCTTGAATTGAGTCACTATTTTTCTACTATTCTCTCTTATAGTTTCTATTTTCCACCCTCTTGTCTTTTTGTCAGTGGCCTGGAAGTTTTCATTACCCCAATCTTTGACATTCTATTAAAAAATAGGAGATCATAATTTTATTTGTCCAGAACTCTTTCTTGTTCTCTGTCCTTTTATCATAGAAGCCTGTTCTGTCTTTATGGATGTGATATCTTCTTAAATATCTGTGAGGTTACAAATTAGAATCATTTTTAAAATTTCCTTCTGTTTCCTGAATCATCTAGTTTTGTTTTTTTGTTTGTTTGTTTGTTTGTTTTTCTGTCAGTTCAGTTTATTCCAGGTAGGCTTCTAGCAGGTAAAGCACATTTCAGATAAGGAGAAAGTGTAATCAGATGTGTGGAGTAGAAATGCAAAAAGCTGCCTCTGGAAAGGATGATCTGATTATTGTAATGCTGTGGGCATAACGAAATAAGGGCCCAAACTAGCATGAATACAGTGAGAACTGAAAGAAAAGAACTGAGGAATTGTGCAAGCAAAATCAGTAAAATTGAGAACAAATTTCTCTGCTTTCAGAATTCCCATAGCATACTCTTATTGAACTAATTGTATACTCCCTTGTAATGTTAATTATCATAGCCATATGTCTTTCTGACAAAATTGTGGCTCTTCAAGGCAAGGACTGTTCCCATTCATTCATCCTTTTACAGATATTTTTGATTAAACACTGTTCCAAGCCTGAGGGATAAAGCTGAGAACAAAGACCAAAAAAAAAAAAACCACAAAAAAACCCCTGCCCTAAAGGGCATGTAATATATTTACTTACTTATATCTTTCACAGGCTGGAAATTCAGTGCTCATTATTCCCAAGGTAAACATTTATTATTTTACCCAACTTTAAATAAAAGGTAATATCTTTCTTTTTAGTTGTGCTACAAAATTTCTTTTGGTATTGAACTCTTTCCTCTTTAACTTGATGCAAAAAAAAATTATTATTCATTCAGAATAAACTAATATCCCTCTCTTTAGAGAGGTAATAAAGATCCTTGATGTATACTGGGAAGAGTACAGGGGCTCTGCTGTTCACTAATTGGGTAGGTTTACACATGCAACTTTTACTGTCTTTACCCTCTCAGAGCCTCAGTTTTCTCATATGTAAAATAAAAATAAAAAGTTGGGGATCTGTTAGCACTGAAACTTTGTGTCTGAGAAGTGAGACAATTTTTTTGTTCCTGTGGCCTTTGAATAAATAATTTGGCTGAACCGTCTAGTACATTTAATTGAATGATGGAAACAAAACTGAGATCTGTCATTTTGTATGTTTCACTTGAGTTATAGTCAATGACTAAATATTTGTTTCTTCTCTTTTACAGACTTGGGCCTGGATCAGTATATAATAAAACGCTTTGATGGAAAGGTGAGAGAACTATGACATTTGTTTATATATCCTGTTGTTTACCAAGAAGATTTTAAAGTTCCTCTAGAATTATGTGTGAAAGATACCTGAATACCTTCTGTTTATCTTATCAAAAAAGCATATTGCTTAGTGTGAAGAGGCCTGCCTAAAAGTGCCTTCAAATGCTCTCAAAGAAAGAATCAAGCAGAAAGGTCTACTATATTTTTCCATAAGGTAACTCTCATGGGTTCCCTGCTGTATATCTTAAGGGCTAATTCAATGTATGTTGCCATTTGAATGTTAACTCAGTATCCATCATAAAGGTTAAAAAGCCTCCCAGTGTTACCTTTGCATTTCTTACAAAAATACCTTTTTGATTTGACCTTCCTTAAACTTTCTGTTAATACATAGCAATAATACTAACTAGAAATTACAAAATTCCTTATTAGTGCTTATGAAATAATTATTAAGGCCTCCCAGAATTTCCTTATGTTTGCATTATATTTACTTAGAATTCTTTATTCCATACCTGAATAAATCATATAATAAATCTTAAGTGTAGAAAATGAAACTTTGAATTTTATTATATCATAAAGCAGTCAGTTAAACATGTTTTTCCATTTCAGGCTGAATTCTCCAAAAGGAAAAAGAAAACATTACACAGGGTCAGAAAGAAAAGTAAAGTGTCAATTTT
The DNA here is from genome assembly GCA_004027955.1 of Chaetophractus vellerosus. Lineage (NCBI taxonomy): Eukaryota > Metazoa > Chordata > Mammalia > Cingulata > Chlamyphoridae > Chaetophractus > Chaetophractus vellerosus. The sequence goes on along the minus strand of PVKH010010292.1, from coordinate 12,288 downwards.
AAAGACAAGGAAGAAAAACCAACAGAAAGAAGAAAGAGTCAGGCATGGCCCTACAAAGTTTAAAAAGGAGGAAATCGGAAGGAAAATCATGGAGTGGCTGGAAAAGGCAGGATCACAAAAAGAGGGTCTAGATGGGTAAAGGTCAGGGTTAGTGGAAACTGATCTTGCAGGAATGTGACAATGCCTGCAACATTACCTCTACATACACTGGCAAGGTGAAGAGATATACGTTAAGCTCTTACACAAGTGGTAACAATGAGTGGCTGCTTTAAGATCAGAGAGGTCTCAGCCAAGGCTACATGCCTAAAAGTTACCTTTTCCATTCAGATGGCATGGTGCCTAAAATGCCTCCATCTGTGCGTATCCTCTTTTTAAAGTCCCATAGTCTAAATGAATGATAAAAAAGAAAGGGCATTGAGCTAGATGTTAGGAGACCTGGGTTCAGAATCCTGACTTTGGTTTGGGTCAGCCACCTCCTCTCTCTTATCCTTGGTATCTCTGCTTTATGTACCTTCAAAGTACCATATTCCATGTGAAGAGTTCCTAAAGGCACTAATGTCAGGGTTTGATTTTGGACTATCTTATCTGTCTTTGTGTCACTCAGAGTCCAAAATAGGTTTGGCACACAGGCAATGACCAATAAATGTTTGAAGACTTGCAAGAAATCAATCAACGAGTCAATTATATATTCCTTGGAGTATGACTCATTAAGTTAGTAATATCTTACAGCAAAATAAGTTTAACAAATCACTCTTTTAAATGACTGAAGGAATCCAGAGTAGCATTAGAATTCAATCCTCTATTGTATATATGTGAACAGGAAAACCCATAAAGAAGTTGAATATGTGCAATCTGAATAGCAGATTTATATGTTATAAGGGGAGTTTCCATTACTAGAGATTTGCCAAATATAAAATCTCTAATGGCAACTCATCTTTCATACATACTCTTATTTTATTCCTGTTTTGCCCAAGTAAGTATGTACTTGATGCTAAAAATTCCCAGGTTTTGGCATGACTGATAAGTTCCATTTTTGTTTCAATTGCATTAAATTTATTAGTGCTACATTTATTGTTAGTGTCATTTGCACTTTTCTGATTTCTGCTTACTTTTATAAAATAGCAAAAGTTAAATGCCATAAAATATTAAAGTATTTGAGTACTACCTTGCTGTGCAGACAAAGATGGCAGTGCTTCTGTGTTTGGTAGGCAGAAGTTGCAAATATTTATCTGTGCATATTGAAGCATAAAATTCTGAAATTGGAGTATGAAAGTCAAGATATAGGGATAGCAATGCATAATGTATAAAAGTGTAACTTGTATAAAAGCCAGGCATATGAAAGTTGATTTTATGGTACTAGGGAAATAGGTTCTGAAAGAGAAAAAAGGAATTGGGGACTCACATAAAGAGGTATACAATTAGGCCAGTGACCCTGAGCCAGCTTGTCCCATAGCAAGGAGTAAACAGTACAGATTTCCCCTCCATTCACATTATGATATGTATATTGAATCCCTTTTCTAGATTCTTCATCTAAATTCTATATTAATTCCCATGAAATTCACTCTAGAGGTCTTGTTAGAGCTAAGGTTAGGCTTCTTAAAGAGAATTTTAAAACTGAAGTCACTAGTTTACATCTTTATGAATTGTCTTTTATTTCATATGGAATTTCTGTACTTTTGATTTGTTTTAAAACCCTATATAATGAAGAGTGTAAAACTCATTAAGTGCTTGATCAGTTAAATAGTTTTTCTAGAAATTTTGTCATGTATGAAGTCCTTCGTTTGGTAATTATGCTAAGGATCGAAGCTTAATCAAATTATTTTCCTTTGGATCGTCATAACTCTTCTCTGTCAGTCAGAAAAATTTAATTCTTATATAGCAGTTTCTAGATTATATAAATCGTAATGACAATTTCCTATTGAAAAACCAGATTTGTATGGTAATTATTGTAAACTTCATGTATAATGGCCAGAAATTTGGTTAGAAAGCTAACACCCTAGAATAATTTGCTTTTATTTAGACTTGCTTTGATTTTTAAATGGGTAATTTCCTTTTTTTTTTTTCACTTAGAAGATAAAGTAGTTATAAACTGCTAAGAGGAAGAATTATTTACTCTCATCATCTTAGCCCCCATTGTTTTGATTTTTACCCACACCATTTAACAAAGTCCATCATTTGACCAGTAACAAATTCATAAGTAACATTAGCTTATTTTGTTGCCTTTTTGTCATTGAAAGCAAAAACAAATATAGACATAGTATTACAGTTTGCTGGGGTGTTTTTTCATTTGTATTTGAATTTCATAGAACCTCCAGGTGTAAGGTAAGAAAAAAATAGCTCAGCTGATATTGACAGATAATGGTAGTTATTTTTTGGCTTTGATATCTGTTATTTTTTCTATTTCTTTTAATTGAGTAAAAAAATCCCTTGAGAAATAAACCAAATACTCTTATTTCAACTGATACTCAGTGAGACTGAATTTAAGTAGCTTTTGAGTTTTGGAAAGATTCTTTTTTCCAAAACTCAGCACTGCTATATGTTTTAAGATGTATGCTAATCCCTTACTCTAAGGAGGTTAGTGGGGCCGGCTGTAGCTCAATTGGTAGGGCGCCGGTTTACCACATGGGAGGCCCCAGGTTCGGTTCCTGGGGCCTCCTTGAGTGGGCAGACCTCCTTGAGAAGGCAAGCCGCCGCGGGCAGAGCAAGCCACCCACGAGCAGGCAAGGCCACCACACGGTGAGCTGACTCGGCGGGTCGCTGCAGCGAGGGGGAGACAAGCAGACACAGAAGAACGCAAAAATGAACACAGCAAGAACAAGCAGAAGGGGGGATATATAATAAATAAATAAATAAAAATAAGGAGATTAGCAATTTCCTTTGTAGAAAATGTTGCCTGATTTCCTCTAGATTCTTGACTGTGTTACATAAATGAATTTAAGCAGATATCGGTTTAGTTAGGCCAGTAGTTTATTACGGAAACAAGAAAAGAGAATAGAAATGGGAGAAAATAACAGATTACAGGTCCCCAGGTATACTTGCATGCTGGTCAAGGCAGAGAAAGGGAAAAATGGTCGACTTAATTTTTCCACTTGCTTTTTAGACCATTAATTATTCCTGGCACTTGCTAATGTTTGGGGAAGGGGTCCCAGTTGTTTGCTGTTTTGATTGATTACCCCACCTGTCAATTCCCCGGGGGTGGGGTCAATGATAAGGCTCCTCGAGAATATATGGGGCTTTTCCTTGATCCCAGATGATCAAGGAAAATTCTAGCAGGTTCATCTAGCCGCTTCCTGGTGGTGGAGGGGGTCTTTCCCACAGGGGATTTCCAGGTGGGATTCCATGGCCATGTGTTCCATGGCGATGTTTTTCTGCCAGGTCCCAGATTCATCTCTTCATTCCCTAAACTAGCCTGCTTCAAAAAGTCATGATGTCTATTATTATTGGCACTTGCATCATCAAAATGCATTTCAAAACTGTATTATATAAAGAATGCTTAATGTCTATATAGTCACTTGCTTTGGTTTTAAGAACATATCTTACAGATAAGTGATATTTAAAATATTTAAGATAGGATTAAAATATTTAAGATAGAAGTAAACATTTAAAAATTAAAAGCTTGAAAGAGTTCAGATTTTCTCTTAGAAGATATCTGAAAATTATTGAAATAGCTTATTGGCACTATTAAAGAGATTATAATATAAAATATAGTCTGATTTTTGTTTTAGTGTAATGTCATAGGTGAATAAAAAATGCACTCTCCTCCATTATCCATATATTCTTCTTATGACTTGTTAATTCAGTCATTTTATGAATTTTGGTTTATTTCTTTAATGTAAACCTTATTTTTTTCTGGATTTAATTTTTTTATAATCTAGTAATTGGCCTGTAAAAACAGTCATTTCTAAGTGGAGCCTTTATCCTACATAGTCTTCAAATATTTCTTCCACTTAATCATTTAGTTGTTGCCTTGTATTGGTTATGGTTTATCTCAAGTAGTTTGCATCCTCCTTGGTTATCCCATTTTCTCTTATCCCTCCTTTATTCCTCAGCAAAGCAAAGATAGAAATTATGTTTTGTGTGTTCTATTCCTATTGCATGTAATAGGTAACTTTTTTCCAAATCAAAAACCATGTTTTCTTTAAAAAGTCACAGTAGAAAATGCATGGTCTAGGTAAAATTATTTCCTAAGCAAGGACTATCAACCTGCAGAACTTTGACATAATCTCTTCCAAAAACTATGAAGTTCATACCATATTTTAAGTAAGAATGAATTGCCCATTAAAGTAATTGTCCATTATTATCATGCCACTATTTTTTATTTCTTTTTCAAAGAGTAACTTTTTTATTCTTTCCTCCTTTCTCCCAACCTCTCCCTGAGCATTTCAGAAATACTGCCTCTGGATTCTGTTTTTTTATTATTTGTCAATTACAGTCCACATAGAGTCTTGACAATCTCTCCAAATTGCAGAAAAGAATTAACATGTATTATTCTTTCCATCTCCTTTATAATTCTTACAATGTTTGGTCACATGGAACAGGAAAACATTTCACATCAAATGGAAATGAAATATCATCCACATTGAGGTGAAAGAGATAAAAATATGATCAAAACCTAGAAATGGAAATATTAATTATGGTGTTTATAACAGAAAAGATGATCAGCAGAGGAAAATATGGAAATAGTTCATCAAGGTTTTAATAAAGAACCAAATGTTTTTAATTGCTTACTAGGTAAAAGTTCTTAAAGTTTTGATAAATGAACTTTAAAATGCCATTTCTTTTAGAGGAAAGCCTTGGTTCACCCACAATCTGGGCACCTTTTTCCTGAGATATAATAATCTCCGTGCTTTATTCAATTTGTGACTATTTTTTATCACAGATAAAATGAGACTAGAATAAGATCAAATATAGTATTTATTACTCATTGGCATGAACTTTTGTGTGTGAGGGATTCCCTACCCTCTATGAGCAAAATGTGTTGCAGGTCAAGGAACTTTAAATTAGGACAAAAGGAACTGAAATTCTTATGGATCAGGGTTTAATGAATCTCCACACTTATTATACCTGCTTAAATTCTGCTAAAATTTAGATAGCAGATTTATGACTTTATTAAATATAATTCTCCATTGTTAATAAGTCACATATCTCTTTCTCTTGGCTTTCAGAGACTTAAAACCAGTCGTGTCCAAATTACTGATAAATCAAGCTTCCCTGTTGATAAATGCAGATACGTAGTTAGAATCTATCATTGTTTTTGCTTGTGATCCATGTTTTCATTTGTCCTATCAGTCCCGTCTTTAATGTAGGATATATCCCTTGTGTTATTTTTCTTTTATAATCGGGAAATCCTTCCTTTAAAAAAAGTATAACAAATTCCAAGAGAATGCACAAAGTATTTCAATTTCTTGAAGCCAAAAGTTCTATTTCATAATTGCATGTTAATTTGGGAGTGATGTTTCTAAGCCCTTTAGGGGAAAAAATACATTAATATATTCACTCATTGATTGTCATTGGTTTATTTTTCTTAAAGTGAAATCTCTGAAAGAAAAATGCTTGTCTCTATTTGTCTGTTGAGAGAATTATTACCATTAATAATGCAAAAAAAGAACAATAGTTGAGGTTCATTGAGTGTTTATTATGTTTCTGGCACTCTTCTAATTACTTCCACATAATATTTCATTTAATCCACATAACCACTCTCTTATGTTATTATTTTTATCATCATTTTATGGATTAATAAACTAAGGTACAGAAAAGTTAATTAGCCTAGTCATACAGCTAGTGGGTAGTAGGACCAGGATTCCAAATTGGTAAATTGCTTCCACAGTCCATAATGTACAGTCACTATACTATATCATCTTTTACTTATCTAAGCTATTTACCTACATGATCTATTTGTAAATTGAAATTTCTCTTATCAAACAGTTTTTATTTTACTACCTTACTTAATGTAGCCAAAACTTTCTTTTTGGGAAGAGCTATCAAAGCTAAAAACCCATATTCACCTAAGAAACCACATGGTATTTCATTTTAAAGAAAGAAAATATGTGGTATATACGTTTTAATACCTGATTTTAGAAATCAGAATGGCAACAGCACTGTTATTCTCTCCATTATTTTTATATACCGTGAATACCAATTAACATTTTGACAAGAGCTATGTCTTATTTTCTTCATTGAAACCAACTACTGTCATCTGTATATTAAAAATTGGATCTTTGCTGTATGTAATAAGGATAGTAGAGAAAATATTTTTTCTTTTACAGTTTACTTTTTCAACTATTGATTAGTTTGTATGTTCAATGTAGCATCATTTGAATGGAACTTCTCATTATAGTCAGTTTTTATGTGAGCCAGAGTTTAGAATGTAATTAAGTTACTGATTTCAACATTTCAGGAAATCCTTTGACACTTGCTGGAATTTTCTATTTTTATTTTTAGTCACAGATTTTCCCATCTTCCTTCTTTCCCATCCAAAGTTTTCAAAATTATTTTCAAAACATTTTCTCACCCTTCTCTCTTCTTACAAATTAGAAGCCTTAGTTCTTTTTTTTCCATACCGTAGCCCTAAGAAAATGGCTTAGGTGTCTGAAATATTTTCCAAAAGATTTTCATTTTGATCAGCTCAGTAGTTGATAGCTGTGTGTGAATGATTAGAGGTATTATCAAGTATGCCAAATCAGATATGAAAACAGTCTTGTAGATGGTTGTACTCTTAGTGTGTGATAGAACAGAATGAAAAGTGTGGATTTTGGATATAGACAAACTTATGTTCAAATATGAGCTCCACTACATACTTGATAGGTAACCTTGAGCAAGAGACTGTATAACCTCCATGACTGTCAGTTTCCTTGTCAGCAAAAATGAGATAATAGGTAAAGTATGTGGCTCTACAAACTGTAGCTATTTTGCATAACTTTCAGCCCTTTACTCAATTTATGAAAGGAATTAGCTGCTATCATACATATTATCTTCTTTCTTGGTTTGTATTTAATGCTACAGAATGGTGTACTTCTGCCTGTTCTCTGTTTTCCTTCTGGGTTTAATCAGCTATAAAAATCTATGTGCTGTCTCTGTAATGAGCAATTAGCCTGGGTTAATTAGCTAGTCCATTAAGGGAAGAGAGCTCTCTGGTTTGATTTTTCATTTCTGAGCTGTCCTGTGTTCATATAAAGATTCACTCCTATGCTGCCAGATCCTTTGGGCATCTGTCACATCAATCCTAGCCATAGGCTTATAAAAATTGCTAACAGCATATTTTTTTGGTCATGAACGTTTACCGTGCTCCTAAACTTGGTTTGAGAAGGACAGTAAGTTCAGGACAAATTTTATTTCACATCCAGTGAGATTTATTTGTTGGAAAAAATAATAAACCTCAATGCTGGCTGGCTTTTTATTATTACTGTGAATAGTACTTTATTTAGTGCAACATAATTTAGGAGGAGGCCCGTTTCCAAGTAGTCATTCTGAACTCTTCCTTAGAGCAGTTATTCATCTTCTGAACTCACCCACGTTTGGTTGCTGATATGTTAATATGGTGGTTAAGCAACTAATTTGCCATGAATTTTAAAAATATTATATCCATGAAATGATAATGAGGCATATTAATAGGTAACCTTAATTAAAGAAATGCTTTGACTGTCCATGGGGGTAAAAATGAAATGCTATTCATGTGGTTTCTTTTTACACAACTATGAATTTTTCTATAACTGTATGTTTCATTTTGAGGAGGTTAGGAATTGAAGATTTTTTTTTTTACTGTGCCAAGTCAATAATATCCAAAACCTTTCTATATATTCCTCATTTCCTATTTCCAGGTATGTAGTGATTTTATTACAGGTCTTAATTGGTCCTTTATATGTTTGTTGTAATGTTTTGTGATATATGTATTTGATTTAGGAGGTTTTGTTCATATAATCAAACAATGTCAATGTTTTTTTTTTCTTTTTCTCATCTTCTGATCAGGATTTCTGGCAGGTACTGACTCAGCAGCATGTGCTTTAAATGAATTAATGCTCCAAAATCCATAGTAATGCCTCAGGGACAAAAGTTCAGTGCATGTTCATGTCCTTCTCCTGCTCCCTTCAGAATGGTTCAGTTTCTGTCACTTTAAATTAATGTATTTTTTCTATAATATGACAATTCAAACACTGTACAAGTCCTTGAGATTATAGTACCCAGCATAATTTAAAAGGATGTTTTAAACATCAAGTTATACAAAAGATCAAGAAACTTTGTTTTAATCACTACATTCTATAAATATATATTCATTAATTTGTTATTTAAATAGACTTAACTTATGGCTTTTCCTAGTTGAACTGTTAACAGGAATGATGAGACAGTAGTAACTTTGAGTGAAAAATTAATAGGTTTTTTTTTCTTATATTATAAATACAGATAAGCAACTGCTTTAGTTGCACTTTGCTAAATAAAATAAGGGGAAACAGACGAGACGTTTAGAAAGACTGTTAATTTGCTTTTTTGAGCTAATCAACTTTAACTGGGAAAAGCAAGCAAACACGTGAAGAAAACAGTGAAAAAGAACATAGAGATTCTAGACTTGCAAAGCAGAATTTCAAGGACACTCCTAAGAAGTACTTTGTAAATTGATCTTCAAAGGCTTGGACTCTTTAGTTGTAGTTTATAAATTATTAAAATTTATTAACTTTTTAAAACCACATTATTCACATTTCTGATGATAGATGGTCTTAATTGAAATATAAATTAAGCTGCATTAGAAACATCTCTAGGCTTAATATAATTAATAAAGATCACAGTGCTCTTTATTTTTATAGTACATTTTTTCTGTGCTCCTTTGTTTTTAAAATGGGATCTATTTTTAGTAGTTCCCTTACCAATCAAGTTGCAAAGAGAGGAAGGAAATTAGAGATTTACTTGGCATACATATAGCTGAGTAAAATAATCTGTTATTGGTGCAATGGATTATCTTCCTGGATACTTTTACCTTCAACTGCATTGTGAAACAAATCAACAAATACTTAATTAAGCAATTATGTCAAAATTATTTCTTGATAATTCTGTTATCAATGTTTCTAGTCCTGGAGGTTCTATTTGAGAATGTGACACAACCATCATAAAGAGTGCTAAGGGGGGCCGGCTGTAGCCCAGTGGATAGGGTGCCGGTTCACCACATGGGAGGCCCCGGGTTCAGTTCCCGGGGACCTCTCCGAGCGGGCAGACCGCCTTGAGAGGGCAAGCTGCCGTGGGTGGGGCAGAGCCGCTGTGGGCAGGGCAAAAAGCCGCCACAGGCAGGGCAAGCCACCCGCGAAAGGGGCTGAGCCACCCACGAGTGGGGCAGAGCCGCCTGTGTGGTGAGCTGACTCGGCGCGTCACCGCAATGGGGGGAGACAAAACAGACATAGAAGAACATAAAAATGAACACACAGCAAGAGCAAGCAGAAAGGGGGGGGGGGAGAATATATGTAACCAAAAAAAAAAAAAAAAAAGAGTGCTAAGGATAGTAAATCAGATGAGATGTTAAGACCTGTGGTTGAGGAGGACCACTTCCAGTTCTCTAACTATGGTAGGACAATTTCCAGGAGGCAATTGAAAACTCTTGCTCTCCTTTAATAATTGTCTTGTTTAAGACTTGACAATTTAAAATGACTGGCTTCAGGTAGGTCTCTTTACCAGAGAGTGAAGAGTAGAGTAGAGAAGTGGGAATTGTTAAGTACTTTAAAGTCTCTGGCATCTGCAGCATTGAGTACTCAACCATATAGGTGACACACTATTGAAGGTAGTATCCTTTATTGAACAAGGATTCAACATTAAGTTTTACTGTATTCTTAAGGATATCTTCTGAATATGCTCTTCATATTAAAAAGTAATAAACTTTTCCCTTAGAATATGTATTGAGGGAATTGTTTATCTATGTTGGGTTCTATAAATATCAGCCATTTTGATGATGCCAGTATGAATCCTTTAAACTTCCAGAGGTCAATGAGCAGTTAATTTATAGAAGAAGTCTTTCTTGCTTGTTTCCTTGCAGGGATTTGTCCTTTGCATGCCAAGTTCCTATTGCCTGTGGAAAGACTGGAATCATTTTGTTTTCCTGGTAGCATAGAGTGCTGTTCTGCAGATACACTTATTAATGGTGGCAAATACTTATCATATTGCTGTGAGGAGTATCCATAATGTCTCTTTCCAGTCCCTGAGTTCCACCACTACTAAAGTCTGTTGATTTAACCCATCTGTTTGATTATTCAGGTTTGAAAAAAAAAAAAGAATAATGTGATCAAGTGTGCCGAAGGATGGTATAGTTTCCTTGGTTGTTCCAAATATGTTGACTGACATTAAGATGTTTTTAAACACATTTTCATTTTAGATTCTGTTGAGTTTGAATTTTGGGTCAACTGAACTCTTTGGATTTATCACTATTGATTTGATGACATAAACATGACCATTACATTCCTAACACTGTCATGTTTAGCATTTTCATCATAAAACAAAATTTGAAATTCACTTTGACATGAGGAATTGGTTCCAGACTAATTTCCTTTTTCTTATTATTTTAGCAAAAACCCTTTGGCATGATTTAAGGTTACACAAGTAAAGTTTTATGAAAACTCTCAGGACAATTTATTTCTCCTTTTATTCTGATAAATTGGGTTCTCATCCTAGACTATACATCTACTGATGCCCTTTGCTTGCAGAGAATGTGTGAGGACAGTTCTTGGTATTCATATTTGTCTTTGGCATGATACATTTTTAAAACTTCTAAACAAATAAAAAGCATCTCCAATTACAGATTAGTCTAACATTTATTAATTAAGAATACTATTACAAACCATTACATTCTTGAAATGATGCTCATTTTGAAAATGATTAAGGTGAACATCTGAACAAATCAAGTCACTGAAAAATTATGTGCATTTACATCATTGGTTTAGACCTTCCTCTTCAACTGCAAATTAACTTAGCTGCTACAAGCTGAGTCCCAAGGTTAATATTTTAAAATAATGAAGTATGTTTTGCTTAAAGGATACTCGTTCCCTATTAACATTTTTAGAAATTGCAAACAATATAGATACCCAGTGTATTCTTTTGCTTTGGGTACAATGTAACATATAATGGTTACTAGCATAGGCTCTGGAGTCCATAGCCTGGCATGTCACTAACATTGGCACCTTGGACTACTTATTTAACTTCTCTAAGCCTCACTTTTCTCAAGTTTAAGCTACAGATATTACCTTCCTCATAGAGTTGAAGTAAGGACTCTCTTAATACAAAATATATAACACTTATTAGCACAGTACCTGCCATAAAATATGCAGGCTATACTTTTTGAATTCTTGCTATGTCTTTAATGGTCAGTGGCGTTCAAGAGGTACCTTAAGTGTTGTTTCGAGATGGATTTAAAAATTCTTCATCTAAAGGATTTCCTGGGAGTTGAGAGTTACTAGAACAGTATAAATTAAGGATTTGAACAGAGATCCTCAGGGAGAGACTTTTGTTCTTATGATGCATAATTTTTTTCTTCTAATAATTTTTTTCCAAATGGGAGAAAGTAAATGGCTAGTTTGATATTTCTCACAATCTGAGGCTGTTTTTACATTAAGCCATAGGGAAGCCTTTTTAATAACCCATGTGACTAAAACAAAGGCTGCTGCTAAACTTAGGGCAATCTTTTCAGCACTGGTCTATTTGAGTAGCTAAAGCTCAAAATTAAATTATTAGATTTAGGTAGCTGATAATAACATTAAAATATGGACTTTACCATCCAGAGCTGCTTTGAAGCAAGTGTGCAGGCATAATGTGGTAGAAAATAATATAGTTGAGAATTTTCCCCTCCTAGGGTTTTGGTTATACCTCATCAGATACCAAGGGCTGAAATAAATCATTTTAAAGGTTGTATCATTTCCTTGGAAGTTAATGCTATGCCAGTAGGCTTTTAAAAATTATTATTATTGCTTTAATCAAATTCATCTTTTTTTTTTTTTTTTTTAAGATTTTGGCTTTAATTGAACACATTACAAAAGGGGTTTTAGTCAAAAAGATCAAAGCCCATGTCATCATCAGCCTCCTCAGAATCGTCCTTCTTTGCATCCATTCTCTTCTCCTCAGCTGGAGCAGCAGTGGTGGAGGGAGCAGGACCTCCTGCTGGAGCAGCATCTGCCGCTGGAGCAGGTCCACCAGCCCCTGTTTTGCAGATGAGCCTCCCAATGTTGATGTTGGCCAGGGCCTTTGCAAACAAGCCAGGCCAGAAAGGTTCAACATTTACACCACCTGTTTTAATGAGGGCATTGATCCTTTGTGACAGTGACCTCA
>PVKH010010291.1:0-18332 GCA_004027955.1 Chaetophractus vellerosus | reverse complement strand
TTCTGTGAGCACTTCTTCATTTTCCTGCAATTATGCAAAGCTCACTGCAGGGCTCTTTCTCATTCCAGCTTGTGGAAGTAAAGGCAACAATGAGGCCAGCATTAAGTAGCAATTCTCTGTGGTCAGAAAAATGATCTGAAACTTGGAAATAAAGCAACAAATATGGGAGATATTTGACCAGTGAGGAGGCAAATAATTCCTGTCCAGTGTAACAGATAACTCCAAAGATTGCCTGCTGGTTATAAACCAGTTTTCTATCAGCCTAACACATTCAACCTAACATTTTTTGTTATTAAACAAAATTTTTTGTTAAGAAATTGCCTGTAAATTCGCTAGTTTTTCAAATGTCCTTTGATCTGGTCATAACATCTGTTTCCCTATTAATTAATGGATTAAATAAAATCTTTTCTATTTGCCTGCCACTTGTCCTTTTGCTTTTTTGAAGATTATATTTTATCACATGATACAGTACCAATTAAAATAACGTTACTTATTATTAGAAGGTATAAATCTGTGATAGAAAAGTCATTTGTCTCACAGTATACTTTGACTGAGACAGATAATAATAATAATAGTGATAATAAATACTGAAATATCCTGAGGACTTTGTCTTTTGAAGCATGAAACAAGCTATACACATTGTTATCCTCATTGCCCTGCATAGAGTGGAGGTATTAAACAGAATTTACATGATTGTCAAGAATCAAGAGGCAGGAAACATGTTATTGAAGAAGAGAAGGGGGTTAAAAAAGCAAAGTGAAGAAGCAAAGGGATTAAAAATGATGGACTGAGAGGGCAAACACATAATACAGCACATTCTAGAGGAAAGGGGAATTCGTTTTAGGAAGTCTAGAACATTGGAGGTATTCTTAAAAAAAAAGAATGAAACATGTGTGTGTGTGTGTGTGTGTGTATAAAACTAGCCCAATGCCCTCTACTCTAATACTAGAGGATAGGGTGTGGGGAGCTCCTCTAGGGCAAGGACTACTAATTACGGTTGCATAGGTAAGCTCCCAGGCATCTTACACCTAAATCTGGCTTTGGCAACATGATTTCCTCCTGACAGCAGCCTCCAAGCCCCATCTATTTGCATGGATTGATTTCCCAAGGAAGGGATGGGGGATGTAAGGAAGGGAGAGGAAGGATCCTTGAGAACAAAGGTTTATGGGGCCAGGTTGAGGGATGGAAAGCAGAGTAGTGGCACCCATAGTTGAGAGATACACCGTCCCACTCTTTTAAGGTAAATTCCAGCAGGTTGCAGTACTCTGGAGTGGCCCAGACAGTGGAAGGCAGGAAACACACTTCCCTGAGACTACATAAGAGACTGTTCACTAGGAGGTACCTACGTGGACAACAGGGAAGGGAAACACTGGCTTCTTTAGGGTCCTGCAACATTTGGGCTTCAGTTGTGCTACCCCAAATCAGACCAGGGCAGATTCAGTGACTTCTGGATAAGCCAGTGACTAGCTAACCCCGGGGAATTGATTTGCTCTTTACAGCTGAGCATGCATCAGAAATCCAAGCTGATTCCTTCAGAGACTCTACTAATTTTTATTTTAACCTTATTTCCCCAGTATGTGGAAGAGAGAAACTAGAAAATTGTTGTACCATGTGTGAGCAATGGAAGCTCTGTTAGCAGTAGGGGCCAGCACCCTTTACCCTGCCCATGCCCAGCTGGGATATACACCCCACATACCACCTTTTAAGGATCTCTTTTAAACCTTTTATTCTCCATAGCCTTTATTCCTTAAATAGCCAATACCGCTTTATCTTCATTTCCCCACTTTTTAGCTCAGGGCTGAGAACTGACTTTGTATTCAGAAAATAGTTGTTGAGTAAATTCAGAATAAGAATGTAAGGAGAATAAAGAGGGGGACAAGGACAGAGCAACAAGTGGAAGGAAGGGATGGGACAACTCTCAGTGTTTCACCCTTACTCAACAAAAATATGCAAATTCAACTGGGAAAGGACCCATTGGTTTTTAAAGGGTCTATAAAGTAAGGAAGTAGGAGAAAAGGAAAGTTCTATTTTATGGTCTCTGGGAGGAATGGAGAACAAATTTTATTTAGGAAAATTACTTAATTGGAAAAAGAAAGACATGGTTTGTTTTTTTATGGTTGCCATAGTCACAGAAAGTCTAAGCAAAGGGCAGTAGCTGAGAACTCTCACACTGAACTACTCATGTGTAAAGGATGTGCTTAGTTTTCAGATCATCTCATGAAACTAAGTGTATCTTTGAATTGCAAATGAAGAGGCCAGCTCTGGCTTGGGCACATTCTCCACTACCAGCCCTGATGGGCTTCCCTAAAAATAAGCCCATTTGGGGGAGCAGATGTAGCTCAATTGGATGAGTGCCTACTTCCCATGTACGAGGTCCCTGTTCGATCACTGGTACCTCCTAAAAACAAACAAATGGAAAAGACATCTCTCATTGAGAAGCAGGTATAGCTCAGTGGTTGAGTGCCTGCTTCCCAAGTGTGAGGTACTGGGTTCAATCCCCAGAACCACCTAAAATTTTTTTTAAAAAGCCTATCTTTATTGAATAGAGCAAGAGGCAAATATATACCTGGCAACAATACCTCCGCAACAACCAGGTAGTTGCCACACACCAATTTGAAGATGTGGTCATGAAAATTCCTTTCCTCTAGAGATGGTTGCCAAGGAAACAGCAATTACAACTTACCATTTTAGAAGGGCCCTCCTCCCCACAGTTGAGGCCATCACACATTGCTGTGGATTGAATCTTGTCCCCCAGAAAACACACCAAAGTCCTGGATCCTGGTACCACAGAAAATGACCTTACTTGGATATAGGGTTATCGCAGGTGGCGTTAGTTAAGACAGGGTCACACTGAGGTAAGGTGGGCTCTTACACCCGCGATTCAGACACTTAGAAGAGACTGGAGGCAGCTGCCAGTTAGGGAATGGCAAGGATTGGCTTCTCCTGAAGCTCAGAGAAGCAGAGAAGGATCCTCTCCTAAAGCCTTCATGGCCCTCTCTACACCTTCCATTGAAACTTCTGGCCTTCAGACCTGTAATATGATGCATTTCTGTGGTTTAAGCCATCAAGTTCGGGGTCGCGAAAGCCCAGGGAAACTAGAACACACTTCAAGTGTGCTAACATGTGGGGCCACTTCTGCTGAAGAAGAAGGAATGAAATCCTGTGAGGGGCAGGATCCCTTCCCCTGAGGCTGGTCCATCAGCTGAAAGTGTCCTCTCAATGTCAATTCCTCACAATTCCCAGATAAAAAGTGCCTTGTGAGGAGTTAATGCGTACTTGGTACACAGTTTCTACTTGGGGCAATGGAAAAGGGTTGGTAATGGATGATGGTGATGGTAGCACAACATTGTAATTGTAGCTCGCATCACTGAATTGCATACTTGGAACTGGCTAAAATGGGATGTCACAGGTTGTATGTATCTTTCCAGAATACAAAATTAAAGAAAAAACAAACACACAACACAAAGAGTGAACCTTAATGTTAACTATGGACTACAGTTAATAATATAATTATAGCAACATTGGTTCATCAATTGTAACAGAAGTACCATACTAATGCAAAATGCTAATAAACAGGAAAACTGTGGGTGTGGAGGTGACATATGGGAACTCTGTACTTTCTGCATGTTATTTCTGCACACCTGCAACTGCTCTAATAAAACATAAATTTTTTTTAAAAGAAAAATAATAGGTGCCTCATTTTCCCACTGAGGTGGGGACACAAATCATTGCTCATTGAAATGGTCTTTTGCCTACCACTCTTATTTAACAACTCTTAGATCCCAAATGCATGAAGGAAATATCCACTGTCACATTCAATCTTTACAACTGATTGTGAGGTATCGATTATTAAGCCCAGTCAGCAGATGGAATGACTGAGGCTCAGGGAAGATAAGTGATTTGGCCTAAAACCATAAAAGTCACCATTTGAAACTATGCATTCATTCACATTCATTAATGCTCTGGACACTTACTGAACACTACGTATTATCAGAGAACCTGTGCTAGATCCCAAGGATGTGAAGATAAATTAAGAGATCATGCCACCCCACAAGAAAACCACTTTTCCTGAGAGAGCCAGTGACCAGATAATTAGAATACAGCATTATGAATGTACTTAAAGAGGTATTACTGGTACATTGTCAGCTGAAGGGAGGGGATGGGGTGTAGAGTAGCAGAATAAACTCCCCTAAGAGAAGACAGTTCATCAGAATCTTTGAAATCTGCATTGTCAATGAAAAAGAATCTTCCAGGTGGACTGGTGCGGGGCAGTGGGGAGAAGTCCATTCTAGTTTCAGATATAAGACTGTCAAAGGCAAGTGAAGCAAAATGATGTGGATTAGACTCTGAAGAAGTCAACCATCTCTACAGAGACTTTAGGTCAAAGAAGTAAGAGAGGAGGCGGCATTGGTTTATGGATAATCCCTGGGAGGAACGAAGAATAAAGTTCGCTGAAGAAAACTAACTTAAAATAAAAATGGGTGAGTGTATGTGCTTTGCACAAGAATTTCTGTCTGATTGCGTCTCAGTTTGGGCTTCCCAGGAAGCAGGCTGTGAGATGGAGTTTAGTGGGCGGGAAGTTTGTTAGGGGTGTTCTTGGCATCCAACCTGTGGAAGGGAGTGAAGGGAGCAGGTGCCGGTGGAGGGAGATGTGAGCTGCAGCACAGCCCCAATGACTTTCTAGCACAGGAAGCATGGAGGTAGAATAGCTTATCAGAGATGTACCTTCTTGGACCAAAGTGGCTTTACACCCTCATCAAATTGGTCATTGGATGTGTCCCACCCTGGGAAAGAAACAACCTTGGCCAGGTGGATCACTGCGCCTGGGGCAAGCCCTGAGGGGACAAACAGGTGAAGACCATCTACTGACAGCACTCCCCATGGTTGGGACCACAAGTCTTTCCTTGAAGTAAGATCTGGTCAAAGCACCCCAGCATTTCCCATAGGTGCCTGAGCTTCCCTGAACACAGTGCACAGACCGGAGACTCACCCCTTGCCCTTTAGACTGAGACAGGACAGTGAAGCAGAAAGCTGAATTACAACACGACACTGTTTACCTCTTCAACAAAATTGCCTTCCCTACACAAATGGCTTGGAAGCCAAATCCCTTTCTCCCTGGAACAGAATGAGAACAGAGTATGAACCTGCCAATGATACTTTGCAGAGGGTTTTGACTACATTTTCCATCCGTCACTCTGCTGAAAGGCTCATCACCCCCTCACTGAGCTATGTGCTTTGTCTCCAAAGGCTTGGAGGAACTGAAATGAATTCACTGAGTTGGAGACAGTGTTTTGGCTTCTGTGATCCTCACTTTGTTTGCTCTTTTCCAACCTAGAGTTTCCTTGCTCTGCATATCCCCTTCACATTAACTCAATGGCTTCTTGACTTTGGGAAAACCAACTCCTTACCTCTCTGCTGTCCCACAGATTTGTTTCCTGAATACCCAAGGTGTACCATTTCATTTTCTGGAAGGAGTTTGGTGTGTGTGTATGCAATCATCACCCCAGCTCTACATAAATGGTATCAACCTGTTTTCTTTTTCCTTTGCTGAGTTACAAATGCTGACAAAGGCATTGCCAATGGAAACAATTACTGATTCTAACACCAGTTTTTGTGTAGTCTGAATCTCAAGGTCTCTTTCCCTGGCCTGCATGAGAAAATGATGCTATACTCCCCCGTCCTTTATAAAAAGATGGTATAACTTATGATGTGTTTTCCCAATGCCAAAAAAAATATCAAACCAAACAAAACTGCCCATTCTGCTTCAAGTGCACATTATGAATCCAAAGGAGATCCACGCATGGTGAAATGAGCTACAATTACAACCAAATAGTTTGTAGATTAACATTTTTAAAAAGTGTATTAAGAGGGAAGAAACCACTTAAAATGGGCGATTAGAATGGATTCAATGTATCCCATGCTCAACATCTATAAGTAGAGAAAGAAAATTCTGAAGGAGTGTGGTTGACTCTAAATGTAAGTATAGAGCCAATGTTGTTTCAAACTACTTCCAAACTCCGAGAATCTGATTTTGTGGAGCAGTGGTGGTGGGGAAGGAAAATGCATGAGGAACCAGGTACTTCCTGGTGTTTTTTTCATTCAAGATCCCTGCATTGAGTGGCTGCTTGGAGCTCTTCTATGTGCTTGCTTTGCAGCAATGTAGAAGCACAGTCCTGAAACTTGCCTGCTAGTATTCTGAGGTCTATCAACTTTGTACATGGATAAGAGCAAATTCTCTTATTTACTTAGTACAGGGCACTTCACAAATCATATATTAAACTTTTCCTAAGAAAAATGACTCATATATACTCGACATTTTACTTAACTTTGAAAAATAAATTTTTGACAGGTTTGACATTATAATCAGAAATTTATATAATGCTAACAATATTTTTTTCACCACTGACATAACAATAAATATTCCCCTTTATGCACACTGGCATTGCTAAAAGGTGGCTCTTCAGTATAGTTTTCAAATGTAAAAAGACTGTAGGTATCTTCCTATGCTAAGAAACTACTGCATCTTCTCAAATGGAAAATTCTACTGGTCTGCTTCAGAAAAGCCATCCTCATAAGGCATATGCAATAATAAAATATAAGCGACTATTCCACAAAGAGACTCTGTGGGAGACTTTCCTGAGTGGTTGCTTTATGCCACAGACCAGTGCAATTCCTTACTAGCCTTCAAGCAGGAGCAGGAATTTTGGTGTGTGTGTGTGCATCCCTTCAAACTTCATGATATATCACATCAGTGTAGTATTTTCCCTCAGGAGATTGCAAATTGGGAGTAACTTCAATTTATTTTTACACAACTACAGCAGCTGGACCACGAAAAATGGGACCATGAAGGAAAGAAAAGTAAGAGACAAGTAAAGTCACACAACAGTGAGACTCACAGACCCATGTCTTCACAAAGTGTCCACTCTATGCTTTGAACATATTTGGGAAAATGCTGGGTCAGGTCTGGGGAGAATGAGACAGTGTCCTTGCTGTTGGATACATAAGGCCTTGGGGAGAAGAGTGATTGTTGTTCTTGATACATACGTGCAGATAACAGATACACAAGTCATGAAAGTCCAGCTTCCCAGACTCTTCATTTTAACTTTGTAAGTACAGACAATGAGAACTTGTGGACTAATTATTTTTCTACCAGGGTTTCATGGCTTGTTTTCAGCTGACCCAGAATACCTACTCAGATTTCTTGAGTTCCCTTCCAGGAACAAGAAGGTGTGAGCACTTAGACTTTTCTTGTCCCACCGAACGTTGTCAGGCACGACATAGAGAAAGCAAAGCAGAAGGGGTCTTTGCTTTACACTTACACTTTCTTCTACTCTGTTGAAGAAATGTGACCTGCAAACCGGTATGGCTGCTGATATCCCTAACTACTCTGGTGATAAAATAGCATGCAGTTAAAATATTGATTCTGGGACTCTAGCATGCATTGAATCATGTATCAGCACTCCAACCTGTCACATCCCAATGACAGAGGCAGTGCTTAAAGGTACATCCTATTCTATAAAATTCAACCCATCTCTGGTACTCGAGAAACACTCTTGACCACAGCAGCAAGGCAAGTAATTACAATGCTGAAGGATGCTCGATATTTTGATTGAAAGATCCTTCAATGGTCAAAGGTATCTAGACAGACATATCCAAATTGTTATTTAAGTAATGCCACCCTCAACCTACCCCAGTAAAGAAGTGCACACAGGTGGTGTCTTTTCCTGCCTAGGAAATATAAATATCTAGTGTCTCTAAATGTGTGTATAATAGGAAATGCAATTCTTCACTTTGGCTGCTATAGCTAAGTAGATTTTTTTTCAACACTTGGAATTTACAAAATGGAAATGTTAGGACTTCAGCATTTTTGGCCACCTGGCATTTCTAAATGGGCATACCACTGAACACTAAGCAACAAAATTCCAACCAACAGACTGAAAGGACTTCCAACAGTAGTTTTTCTTCTTCCAGTATATTAAGACGAAGTCAATAAAGCTGAGTCACATCTGAGACAGGGCGTAATGGAGAGAAACATGACAAAAGCAGGTGCTCTAGCCATTGCTGACCTTAGCTCCAGCTCCAACATGAACTGCTTTAGACCCAACAACAAGCTCATATAAATCATTGCATTTGTGATAAATTTAGGGGAAATGTCTGCAGATAGAAACCAGCTTTGAAACACAGCTGCCTCTCTTCCCTTTTGACTGGCACAAATTTTATCACATATTTAGGCCATATGATAATTTCACAGCTACATGAAATTTGCATGAAAGGCTAAAAAAATTCCATCTTTATATACACCTTTCAGCCAGAAGGATTCATAAATACTGCCAGAGGATAAATTAAGCATGATGTGGAATATAATTTATGAAAATTGCAAAATACCTGGATTCCACTGAAAATGGCATTAAATCTTGATGACTAGCAAGCTTCCTCAGAGAAATAAAATCTACTTAAATAGAATTAAAACAGCAATACAAATTTTAAAAACATTTTAATAGTAAAACACATCACTTATATGGGTTATTAATTAAGCAAATGACTTGTAGTCACAAAAATGATTTTAATAACTTATATTCTAAGTTCTACTGGAAATGTAAAAATTGGGAGATGAAGAAAGAAATATTTTGAGAAGAGAAAATATGACATTTACATATTTTGCAATTGTTTTCTACTGGGGGTACACATGTAGTGACACTTTTCCTCAGTCTTAAAAGTAACACAAATTCAAATTTAAAGGAAGCAAGTGAGAAACACCCATTGATTGCTGATGGTATTTCATTATTACCACTGGAACTATGTAGCACATACTCTTCAGTTCTTTGGACACACCCAGGACAACTAACAAGGAGATGATGATGAACACTGACCATCCCAAGGAAGAGAGTGTCTGCAACTGCAAGCAAGACAGTTCCATCCATCTGTCCCTGGGCTCTAAGCCCTCTCTCAATTAGAGGCAGAGTGGGCATCACCATCTCCAAATCCTCAAGATTGAGGAATGAACAATGGACTAATGTAGACACTACTATTCTGTTATAGACTTATTATTATTTTAGCAATGGAAGAATTTGTATCATTGATATAAAGACAGTGGCCACCAGAGGTTCTGAGGGGAGAGAGAGGGAAGAATAGATGTAACATGGGGGCATTTTTGGCACATTAGAATTGTCCTGCGTGACATTGCAATGACAGATACAAGCCATTATAGATTTTGCCATAACCTATAAAATTGGGTGGGACAGAGTATAAACTATGATATAAACTGTAGTCCACGGTTGGTAGCAACTGTTCAATATGTGTTCATTAATTGTAACAAATATACCACACTAATGAAGGATATTGTTAATGTAGGAAAGAGTGGAAGGGGGAGGGGGTGGGGTGTATGGGAATCCCCTATATTTTTTATGTAACATTTATGTAATCTAAAGCTTCTTTAAAAATAAAAAAATAAATAAAACGAGGAAAGAAAGTTAAATCTTGTATGACTGGTAAATTTTGGCACTTATTTATATCACTGTTCTAAGCACCTGAACTTCAAGTTTCATATAAGAACAGCCTCTTGGCTTTGATAATATTACAATCTTGCTAACATTTGAGGCTCTAATTTGTATTTTTTAAAGCTTTAGCTGTTCAATTCACTTTCAAAAAAACCTTTTCTAAATTAAAGATATAATCTTTTCCTACCTGGGCTAATGTGGCTGAAATAATCTCTGTGTGCCTTTCTTGCTCTGTCTCTCTCCCTCTCTCTCCTTCCCTCTCTCTCTCTCTGAGAGAAGTGCCCTTGCACAATCCATCTTCCAATCCCCACCATCTCACAAGATACCTACCACGGTGCATGATGATTGTGCATGGGATGAATCATTGAATGATGTCGAGCAGCTCCAGGATCCATCACCAACAGAAGCAGCCCATTCAGGCAAATAGTCTTGTAGATGGCTAATTCCTAGCCTTATGGGGAAAAACTCAAGGAGAGGTGCCTGCTCAGCAAGCAGGGAAGCTTTTCTGTGCAAGTAGTAAGGTAGCCACCTACTGTGCATGCTATCAGAGGGTCTCAAGGAAGCCCCTTGGTTAAAAAGGAGCCCTACTTCCTACCACCACATTACTGTAGACTGAAATCCCTTCAGGATGGCACAACATATTTCATTCCACTGTTATCAATAATTCCTAATATCTTTAGGAAGCCTGCCCATTGTCTTAGAATCTCTGCCTATTAAGTTGTAGATGACTGATAATGTCCTTTTCCTAAGAATAGATTTTGAGTAGAAGGGTGGGAAAGAGATGAGGGTCCCTGAATGTCTGAAGTTAACATATACTAGGGGAAAAAAATACAAAAACTGTCCAAGACCACCTCAAAAGGTGCTAAGAGGTGGCATCATCTTTTATTGCTAGAGCTGACAAAGCCAGAAAGGAAGAATTTGTACAATTACATGTATGATTCTAAATGCTTCGTGGCATAGTTTACTTATTTCCCAGGCCTAAAAGGAAAAATAACAGTTTTCATAGACCTGGTCACATGGTGGCCTCTAGCAGAAGGGCACCTCAAGATGTCCCCTACCTACAAACAATTGGGTGTTGAGCTGCAATCGGTAATGGCCCTCCTCTGAAGTCTCCCTGACCCTCCTCGGGAGGCTGTCCACCTGGAGCGAGGTCTCCTTGAGGTTCCTCTCAGCCCGGACGTAATGCCATTGGTTGTCATTCAGCAGAGATGGAGACTGGACGGTGAGCTCCACGGGACCCTTCCCAACATCGATGGCAAATGTGATCTCAGAAGGAGCTGAAACCAGAGAAGAAAACAGGAGGAAGGATAAAGAGAGTTGTCTGCACATTTGGGGAACAAGTCTATCCTGAATAAATGGGAGGTGTGATTATAAACACAAAGCATAAGAGAGAGGACTTCCATGGAAATAGCTGCAACATTGAAATGATCACTAATAACAGTAACTACCAAATACTGATGAAATAGCATTATCTTGAACCATTTATTTCATTTTACTTTTTTTTCCCAGTTGGTCCCTCCCCTCCATTGTTTCATCAACCTATGTGATACAAGCTTTAGTGCTACTGTTATGATTTAAAATAGATAAATAAAAGGAGCTCAGAAACTTAAGGTGCCTTGCCCAAGGAGATGTAGATCCAAGTGGCCATGCCAGGAATCCAGTCCAAGTCTCCTGCCACTAAGGATGGACACCTTCTGCTACTCTTTTTGCCCTTCTACAACAACCTGCCTATCAAGTAAGCCGGGCACAGTCAGGATAATAATATTGATGATGATGATGATAGTGATACTGTTGATGGTGATGATGGTGATGACGGCGATGGTGATGATGTTGATAAGGATGATGGTGATGGTGATGATGATGATGGTGGTGATGGTGATGATGTTGATAGTGACGATGATGATGGTTTTGATGGTGATGATGATGTTGATAATAGTGATGGTGATGATGGTGATGACAGTAATAGTGATGATGATGTTGATAGTTTCGGTGACGATGGTGATGGTGATGATGGTGATGATGATAGTGGTGGTGGAGGTGGCAGTATAATGATCAAAAGAGGGAGAGAAGGAAGTGGCAGTACAATAGGAACATTAACCTTGTCCTTGGCACTGTGCTAAGTGCTAAGGGGATTCTCTCATTTTTACCCTCAAAATAGTCCCACGAGAAAGGTGTTATTTGTATACCTATTGAATTTGTGAGACTGAAAAAGTTCAGAGAATGAAAGTTAATTTATTCAAGACTTCCCAGAAAATAAAGAGACTCTGACTCCAAGGACAGAATTTGCCACCATTTTGTCCTATTGGGTATATCTTCTTGTATGTTCTATTATTACACATGAATTTGCTAAATTTGAATAAATTGGAGAGGTTAATTATAAATGGAGATTGAGGAGCAGTAGGTCTCCTTGAGAAACTGGACCCTTCACATAGCAGACTATTTTTTCCTACTCAGAACCTTGCTGTTCTGAAGCCCTCCTACACTCTCAGACAAGAAATAGGTGACTGACATAGCCATCAATTGCTAGATCTGCATCATCAGAGATATAAAGTTCAAACACCATCTCTCCCCAGCCTTTAAACACCAAAAGAATGCCCTCCTCTATATAAGAAGCACCCAAGATGCATAATTTCAAGTAATTCAGAGCTGGAAGCATTTTGTTTCCTAGTGAACATGAGCTTTAACTGATATTAAAGAAAGGCAGTGAGAAAGAGGTCATAAAACTGTTTGGTGCACAGTATGTAGTCAATAAGGGTTAGAGACAGTGATGGCCTTAGTTTCAGGTTTCATCAATGCAGGTAAATTGATTCTGCCTTTAAAGGAAACAAATGGAGGAAACAAATTGGTTGCAAACAATTAAAGGATGCCTGAACAGTGAAGGGAGTCCCTCGAGCCATCCCTAGCTTCTTACTTGGATCTCTGATACCACCTTGCAGCCCTGTACATCTCAAAATCAAACATACACTGACGGAAGCATAACCAGACCTCAGTGTATTTTCTCTCAAAAGAATGTAAGGTCAAGATTGGTGACAAGGTGGGGGAGGAATGCTAAAGATTTTGCAAAAAGCCTTCCTGCAAAGCTGGTTTTGTAGATACTAAGTTCCACCTGGAAAGCATATACTCGTGGTGGCTTGTCTGCTTCCCTGTGTCTGACCATTGCCCCTGCCATCCTGTCCCAGGTTGGGTTTCTTGTCTGCATTTACCTCTGGGCTAACATTTGTCCCCTTGTTGAATAATGATCTGTTTACTGTCTGTCTCCCCCACTTGTCTGCAAATTCCCAATGAACACAGTTTCTAAATGCCTCATTTATTGTACATCCAGCACCTAGCTCCTGCCTTGTATACAAGAAGTTGTCACCAAATTGAAGGTATATTCATTAGAATCTTGTCACATTATACCTACTAGATGTTCTTTTGAAATTCTTTTCACAGAGTATTAAGTTTTATACCAATATATAAAGTTCCCTGGGAAATCTTTTGTTTTTATTTAATTTCTTAAATAACTCAATGTTATTGATACATATTAGTAAAGCACACAGATAATCCAAAGTGCATATTTGGTATAATCACATAGTTGTGCATTCATTGCTTCAATCATTATTAGAGCATTTTCATTATTTAAGATTTTATTTAAATTATGTCAAGTGACCACTAAAGATCTACCATGTTCAACTCATTCCTTTTTGATCTGGGGACAATCAGTGAGATACAATAATAATAGCTACTATTTATTGAGTGCTTTCCAGGAGCCACACACTCTTCTAAGCAATTTTCATGAGCCAGCTTGTTGAAGTCTAACCACAGGCTTATGAGACAAGTTTTACAGATGAGGAAAACAAGACACAGACAGCTAAATGAATTATTCCAACAGGGGTAGGGCAGAGTTGGAATTTGAATTCAGGTAATGTGGCTCCCATTTTAAACCATCTTCCCACAATATAGCCCCTGACCTCAAAAATTAAACATTCAGTCAAAGCAAAAATATATAACACAGATGCCAGTAAAGAATCCAATCAATAACAACATGTATGTAAATAAATGATACACCCAGCATCAGCTAGTGTCTTTGTGGACAGAGAACTTGAGTGGGGAAGGTAAATCTAAGCCAGCTTACAACATGCTGGAGGAGGTGATATAACCCACCCCCCAGGTCTGAAGACACTGCCTATGCCATGAATTTACCTTCTGGTCTCTTCCGTCCCCAATCTTGCTCCTTTAGGGCTCAAGACAAAGCTAAAGTATCACCTCAGCCTTTAACAGGTTTTTTCCTAGCCAGGGTCTGTGTAAGGTCATGAGAATTCAGAGATGAATGACACACGATGAACTTACAGTTTACTTGAACATTGGCAAAGGAAAGGAGTATCTACTGGCAGAAAGTACCAAAAGCAAGTCCTCTACCAAGTGTCCATAGGAGACCAGGAGACTTCTTAACTGCATGGAGACATGGGAGGTAGAGTATTGGGGAGAAAAGGGGAAGGGCAGGTAAAGCTTTCAAGAGAAACTGTGGTACCAAGTTCTTTTGGATATGGGCAGGAAAAACTGACTGCCATACCCCATAGAGAATGCTGCTTATTTCCCACACTGCCCTACTGCTTCTGAACCTGAGTTGACTCCCCTTTCTGACATGACTCACATTTCTGTGTTCCCAACCCCAACTCAGTGCCCAGCAGGGAGGTCTCTCAGGGACCATGTATGGAACAAAGAAGTTGCAAGACCTGAAAGTTATCAGTTGACCTCTCAGACTTTTGCTGTGTTTACCTGTAAAAGGAGGAATATGGACTGAATTAAATGCTTTTAAACTTCTTTTTGGAAATGTGGAGACTTTGTGGACCTGATTGTAGCTGGCTGTGGTCCCTGTCTCCGGAAAAAGGTACGATACAGTTTTAGGTAAAATTTCAGGGGCTTCCTGGAGACCCTCTACTTCAGAATCTGGAGGGAAATATTTCTATGTTCTTTTATAGCCCTAACATTCTGGAGTCTTGAGGCAGTTTTGTAAAGCAGATAGGAGGAGTTGCTCTAACGAGTAAAGAGACCTGGTTGAAACCTGGTTTGGGCCCCTTCGGGGTTGTATGACTTCTGGGAGTGCTGCTTCTCTTCTCTAGGTGGGCTTTCTTTCCTGCTTGCATGTGGAAGGATGATAATGATAGTACAATAGAGTGATGACCCTAGAAAGGAATGCTAGACTATGAAATGAAATAATGAGGGTAAGCTACTTAGTATAGTGTCTGGCCCAGAGTAATCATTCAATAAGTTTAGTGTAAATATAATTGCCATTATTATTATTAATTTTTACTATTCTCTTAGGAGAGTTTCTTCAAGTTAACAGTACATTTGGTAATGTTCTTGGTATGGTAACTCTGAAAACCAGAACTTAAGTGTGTACAAATATATGTTATGGTATATTATAGTAGTGTCTTATATAGTATATTATGCATATGTAAAATTGCTTCTGTATTCTCTCAAGTATTACTGAGCAACTCAGGAAATCTCTGTTTTTGTTTCCCTTTAATTCAAACTAAGATGGATGAGAGAGTGGTCTAGTATTATTAGAAAGTAGCAAAAGAATTTGAGTTAGGTGTGAAAAAGTTTACATTGCCATCACTAAGAGAATGGGATAGTGACAAATTCTCTATCAGCTCACAGCAAACAGTACTGGAATTACAACTCTACCTAAAAGAATAAGAATAATAAGAAGAGCTATCTATTGCATCCCTATTCTGTTTAAGGCATTTTTATATATTACATATTTTAATCCTGGTACCAGGTTCAGGGGAATCCCCCCAACTCCCTTCCTAACAATACCCAGAGTTTGCTTTGGGAAACCACCTTCTCCTGGGCTTTGCCCACAAGATTTAGGGAAAGCCATCTGCAGATTGAGTTCTAGAGGTGGGCCCTGGCATAAACAAACCCATCCAAAATCTTACTTTCTTGGTTACAATCATTGGTTCAGGGGAGGCCAGAAGACTTGAGTATCTCTTAGAAGGCTGGGAAAGAGGAGATACCCCACTGGCTTGGATGTAGCTCTTCCATGAGAGAGCTAGCCTTAGACTGAAGTTAATTTTCAGAAGTCAGAGCAAAGACAGAGAGATTAAATCACTGATGGTACTGTTAAACTGCTGAGTCACACCAGACCTGTAACTGGACCCCCTCAGGCTTTATAAGCACATGTCCCAGTACCAGGAAATTCCCCTGCTGGTGCCTGTGATGTTCGACCCCCTGTGTCAACTTGGTCAGGTAATTGTGCCAGGTTGTTTGGTCAACCTGGCCTAATTGTTCCTGTGAGGACATTTCATGGACTTAAATCATTAGCATGCTGATTGTATCCACGGGTGATGACATCTACAGTGCCTTGAAGGGACTGCCTTCAGCAATGAGAGATGTCTCATCCTATCAGTTGAAGGCCTTAAAAGGAGAAGCAATGATTTCCGCAGTCAGAAGAGAGAATTTTCATCTCGACTTTAGCCAGCCAGCTTCTTCTGGGGAATTCACCGGAATCCTTCATCAGAGTTCCCAGCTTGCAGCCTGCCCTACAGAATTTGGACTTGTGCATCCCCACAGTTGTGTGAGACAATTTTATAAAATCTCATAATATTTACTATTTCCTGTCGACTCTGTTCCCCTAGAGAACCTTGACTAATACAGGGCCTGCCAGTTCAAATAAAGTTTACTGGAAATTGCAGCCAAATACATCTGGTGGATATGCGAGTTTCAGCAAACTTGCTTTGCATAAATAAGTACTGAAGGGGTAAAGGAGGTCCCAAGGTAGCTCCCAATTTGACTGGGAGGAACAGAAATTTGAATCCACATTTGAGTCTAAAATCTTGGCTCATTCCACTATGTCATATTGCCTCTCAAAAGCCATTTTCTTCTGCTCGCCCCCTCTACTCCAAATGCTTATTCATATTTGCTAATTCATTGTGAGATAATTGTCAAAATAGATAATTTTTTCTCAATTCCATTTGAAACATATCCACTAAGATGTGAAATACTGAAGTTTCTTACTTTTCATTACACTGACTAACCCCAAGGCTACAAAAGCCAAATGTGTTAACTGGAAATGATCCAGAGGTGATAGATGGAAAAAGTCACAGAAACCTGTTGTTCCCACCCGATAAATTAGATATATCAACTTTGGAAGCTGCTGCTCAGATAGCTATAGAAGAACACTCCTCAGGGATGGGACTAGAATCTATTCTGAGCCACTGCATCTGTTAAAAAGCCATTTCTTTTCCAAGTAGTTGATTTCTACAGGTTTCTTGCTATGAATTCTTTAGGGTAAAAATTCCATCTGCCTTTAAGACATAATATGAATGTAACTCAAAGAGGAATGCAAGACCCCCTCTCCAATTTGGACTTTATTTTCCTTTTAAAGAGTAGTAATAATAATTATTATTAATAACAATAGAATGACTTGGAGAATGCAAGACCTTACAAAATTTTTAAACAAAGTGTTCTTGTTTTGGAAAGTCTATGTTCTCCAATCTGGGAGTCACAAATGTGTGCAGCAAACAATAATATTGATGGATTTTAAATTTTTGCCAAATATAGTAACAATCTCTATTAAAAGCACTTTTTGTACAGCCCAGAGGATATAATACAGCACCACAATGTACGAGCAAATTGGACATTGATATGTAATTAACACTAAATCAGCCCTCATTACCTTATGATAATATACCATGACATTTACCACTGCTTTAATGAATCAAAAGGCTGTGAGGTCAGATTTTATTAAATTTACAGTGAGGTTATTATAGCCATATTATGAAATGGTTGGCACTCAACGCCACATTTTCAGAGGCTGGATAGGAATGAGAGATGCTATTTCACAGCAAAGCCACAAGAGCTTCCTCCCATTAATAGTTGAACTCATTGGAGTAAAAGGAGGTTAAAACTACCAATTAAGGAGATCGCTTTCCTTGTAGATCTTGTGCTGTAACTGCAAAAGAAACACTTAGTTGCTTGATGATTTGCAAGAGGCTTAAACAAACAGTATCAGCCATGTCCTCCAGCCAGCACTTTCGTCTCCTTCTCTGGAGCTCTCAAATTTCCATGTTTCTGTTGCTAAGTCATGACTTCCCCTTGCAAGGGTATGTCATGCAGTCATATCATTATTGTGATATGATCAATTGCCTCTATCAGGCTATGGAAAATATCCATTTAGACACTGATAGATGGGACACCTGATAGCAAGCACAAGTCTCTGCAGTTACAGGTATAATGAGGGCAAGGTGTTGGGAGCAGTCCACCTTGTGCAGAAGAAAAAAAAGGGAAGGGAGTGTATTTAAAACATTAATAAAAATACTAAAATTAGTCTTTATCACCATCATCATCATCACCATCATCACCATCACCATGCAACAGCAAATCTAAACAGTGCCAGGGATAAAATGCCACTCCACCCAAAAAATTGGCTGGGGTTACTGTTAAGTTTTAGTAATGTATAAGCAAGTTTCAAGTTAGCATATTGAAATTGCTTGCCCTTTAATATCATATTCTGTGTGGAAATTAATATGGAGAATTCCAGATGTACTGTTGGACCCT
The DNA here is from genome assembly GCA_004027955.1 of Chaetophractus vellerosus. NCBI lineage: Eukaryota > Metazoa > Chordata > Mammalia > Cingulata > Chlamyphoridae > Chaetophractus > Chaetophractus vellerosus. The sequence continues at coordinate 291 of PVKH010010291.1, read as the reverse complement.
GCACTTGCAGACTCAACTATATGTGTTTGCTTTTGAGAGTCAGAACTCAAGTTTTCATTTTTCATCTTTACAATTACTGTGCTATTCTTGCTTTAACTCAAATCTATTGTTTAAATGCAGGGATGTATAGTGCTGCAGGGAATGGAGAAACAAATTGCACTGAAAGAGGGCTCAAATCATTCCAAACACTGAGGAACTTAGCAAGTTTTCACCAAATAGAGAAGAGATCTATGATGAATTTCCTGGTAAAAATATTTTAGTGGAAATTCTTCAAATGCAGAGAAATTTGAA
>PVKH010010290.1:0-18348 GCA_004027955.1 Chaetophractus vellerosus | reverse complement strand
ATTATCTCGCTTGTCCACTCTGTTTGCCAATGTGCTTTAATGCCTTTGAACTCCAACAGATGAAGGAAATTGAAGTTTGTGCTACTCTGAGAATAGAGTTGGTTTGGAAAGGCTAAATGTGTCAGGATTCACTCTACTTATAATAAGCCTTTTTTGGTATTTGTGTTACTGTGGGACAATTTAGCCCTCCTCATCTCCACTCCTCATCTTCTTCCCTTCAAATCTTTCTCAACTTCTCTTAATGTATCCGTGTAGAAATACATTTATGCATTCAAATACATATGTATGGCTCACTCGTGTTTTTCTGTAACTACCACTGCATCTTAAAAAATGTATTTTCAAGACAAAATACAGTTTTATAATAATAATGTGCTATATTGTGTGAAGTCTCTTAATTATGTTTTCATGGAAATATTTCCTTAATTAGTCACATATGAGTTTTAATCATTGAAAATTTTTAAAGGGTAAAACCTGAAGCAAACGGTCTTTTCAGAAAAAGCCTGAATGAACTCCTTCGGCATCTTTTAAAACATCTATTTAAAAACAGTACAGAAAAATATGCTTCTACGTTAAATTAACTGCCACACACACTATGCCAACTACCCTTTCATTTCCTCTTTTTTTTTTTTTTTTTTTTTTTTACATTCATGACGTCTGTCTTTGTTCCTGGATTTCCATGTTCCCAATAAACACAAGTCCCCAGACCAGCCTAGGAAGAGAAACTTCATACAACTCCCCAAAGGCTCCAATTTTCCTGAGAAAGGGCAAATACTCGGTCACATTGTGTTCTCATTTGCTTTTCCGTTCAAATCAAAATAACTCAAGGGTGGTAGAGCCAAAGGAACTGTGATACATAAACACTTAATAGAGCATTTCACCCAGCAACTGTTTCCAGATAGCAGCTGCATGAGTCATGCAGAACACGTGAATGCCAGTTAGTCTCTAGGGATTACCAACCTCTGACTCATAGGGTGGGGTTTAGTTGCAGAGGTACTTCACACAGCTCAGCACAGGCTGTGATGGCAGTTGATCCAATTACTGTCAGAGGATCAGCAGTATTCAAACAAATGCTGTGTTCATTCAGTTCCAGTCAGAGATTCCAGTGGCACAGCCAAGTAAATCTAGGTGGCACAGAAAGCTACTGATAATAGAAACTACTGGAAGCTCAGCTCCAGGCTTAAATGGATTTCCTTGTCAATATCCTATTTGTCACTTCAGGACAGTGTGTCACTTCATTGGTTCAGGTTTCACCTGATGTTTTCAGTTTCCTTGTTGATTTTTAAATGCTTCTGTTGAAGAACTTGTTTGAGGAATAGATCTATTTTTATTCAAAATTGCTTCTCCATCTGTCTTGGTATTTTCTATAAACAGAGATTAGAGCCCTACATGGTAACATATTTAATCTGTGAACTATTCAGAGTTAAAATGCCTTTTTAAAGAGTAACTTGATTATTTGAACATTAGGTTTCACAATGCTGAGGCGATAGTAAAGGCTCTTCAAACCAAAAAAGGATCGCATTAAAATAAGTTGAAGGAACATTTTACTCACTCCCATGAAAGCAATATATTGGCTTGATTTTTTTTAGCTAATAGGAAAAAAATGTTCTCATTTAACTTTTAACATGAATGCTCTTTTCTTATGTGAGTTCTCCTTCTACATGTTTTGGAAATCATTTGAGAATGGGGGTCAGGAGACTGATACTGACTCCATCACTGAGTTTTTATGAAATCTTGAATAAGATTCTGAAGTGTTATATTCTTCAGGCTCCACATACATAAAACGAGAGCAAAACTGCCTGAACCTACCTGAGAAGGTTGTTGAAAGGAAGAAATAAGGTAACGTGAAAAGTATGTAAAGAATTGCCCAAATTTGTCAAAGCCTGTTGTGCTTAAGGATAAAAGTCTTTTGGTGAGATTTCACTACTGTTATATAAATAAATAGGCATTAAAGACTCATTGGCATCAATAAATTAACTTCTTTCAGACAAATGATTGTATAATATTTGCCATTGCAGATTTAGTTGCAAAGTTAAGGTTGGTTGAAATATAGGAAGTGAATACTTGTATTGCTCCTATTCAAAAATGATTTCTGTGTTTAAATATGTCAATTTCTACCATAGGCATTCTTTAGGAAAAAAAGTTTGTTTTTCCTGATAAAAATCTGTTTTGTCTTATCATGGCCACACCTTTGTATCTTGTACATTTTTTTTTTTACTGAACTATAAACATACCATAAAGCTCTCTTTTAAAGCGCTTTTAAAGCATTCACTTCAGTGTTTTTTTATTCAATTCCCAAAGCAATGTAGTCACTAACACTATGTAATTCCCCAATAGTTTCATCACCCCGAAAAGGGGCACCATACTACATAGCAGTAACTCCTCATTGCTCTTTCCTCAGCCCCTGGCACACACTAATCTGCTTTCTGTCTCTATGGATTTGCCTATTTTGGACATTTCATATTAATGGAATTGTATAATATATAATCATATAATATATTGTTTCTGCCTTTTATCTGCTAATGTAATGTTTTCAAGGTTTATCCATATTTTAGCAAGGTTTATCCATATTTTAGCATGCATCAGAACTGACCTCATAGAATTCCATCTCCTTTTATTTTTTGGAAGAGTTTGTGAATGATCGGTGTTAATTGTTCTCTAAAAATTTAGTACAATTCGCCACTGAAGCCATCTGGATGTGACTTTTTTTTTTTAAGTGTTTATATTATCACTGCAATCTCTTTACTTGTTATGGGTATATTCCAATTTTCTGTTTTTTCTTTATTTACTTTTGGTAGTTTGTGTCTTTCTAGAATTTCTCTATTTCTTCTTAAGTTATCTGTTTTCTTGGATTTAGCTTGTTCATAGATTTCCCTTATACTCCTTTTATTTCTGGGAGGTCTGAAGTAATACCCTGTTTCATTCCTGATTTAGGTAATTTGAGTCTTCTCTCTTTTTTCTCCTTTCGTCGGTCTAAATAAAGTTTTACTATTTTATTTTTTAAAATTTTTGTTGCTATTTTCTAAAAACCAACTTTTGTTTTCTTTTATTTTCTCTATAATTTTTCTATGGTCTATTTCATTTAGTCCTACCCTACTCTTTATGATTTTATTCCTTCTGCTTGGTTGTGTTTAACTTAATCTTCTCTTCTAGTTTTGCCTTTGACCCTTAAGTCATTTAGCAGTATGATATTTAATTTCCACATATTTGGGAATTTCCAAATTTCCTTCTGTTATTAATTTCTAACTATATCCCATGTGGTCAGAGATCATACTTTATTGATTTCAACCATTTTAGCTTCATTAAGTCTTATTTTATGGCTTATCATATGGCTTATTCCAGAGAAATTTACATGTGTACTTTAGAAGGATGTTCAAATTTGTTTGTTGAATAGATTATTTTATAGATGTATTTTAGGTGTAGTTGGCTTATAGCTACATAACTAGCAAGTCAGCCCCACACAGGGTAAATCACTGATAGAAAACCCATACATTTGCTGGACTAAAGAAACAGAGAACAGTATTTGGAATAATCATAGTCACCAACAAGTGAAGTAAGTATACCAAAAAGAAGCGAGCCAGAGGGTTGGAGCACTGAATATAAAATAAAACTTTTGGATCATTGGCTTAATCATGTTTACATAGGACATACTCAAAGCATCCTAGCTAAAGATAAAAAACTGACCTGAGGGAGCAGATGTAGATCAGTAGTTGAGTACCTGCCTCACATGTATGAGGTCCCAGTTTCAATCCCCAGTAGTCCCTAAAAATAAAAATCACACACACATAAAACATACAGAACTGTACTTCAGGAAGCAGGTGTAGCTCAGTGGTTTCAGTGCTTGTTTCCCTTGTAAAAGGTCCCATTTCAATCCCTGGTACCTCTGAAAAAAAAAAAAAAACTGGACTGAACTGAATTTTCAGCTATACCCAAGAGACAATGTTTATGAGTTCAAGATATCGCCTGCTAAAATTTTTAAAAATTTATTTAGGAATATAATAGAATTCAGAGACTCCACACATACATAATATTCAGGAAATAATCCAAATTCACTCAATAGATGAAGAAACAAGACAATTTAACCTACCTCCAAGAGAAAAGACAATCAATGGAAACCATCCCCACTCAAGTGAACATGTTAAAATAAGCAGAAAAGGGTTTTTATTTTAACTATTTTAACTATGTTCAATGGCTTAAAGGAAAATATTTTCACAATGAATAAAAATATAGGAAGTCTCCTCAGAAAAATGGAAACCATGAAAAAGTTCTAAATTAAAGTTCAAGAATGGAAAAATACAATATATGAAATAAAAATGCGCTGATGTGGGTTTAAAAGCAGAACTGAGTTGACTAAAGAAGGAGTCAATAAACTTGACAAAATATCAACAAAACTATTTCAACCTGAAGAATACAGATAAAATGTTGAAAAACAAAGTAAGCAAAGATTCATGGACTTGTGAAACAATATATAAAGATCTAACATACATGTGTAATTGGAGTTCCACAGGCAGAGGAGAGAGAAAATGGGACATAAAAGGTTATTTTTAAAATGGGAAGCAGATGTGGCTCAAGCAGCTGGGCTTCCACTTACCACATGGGAGGTCCCGGGTTTGGTTCCCAGTGGCTCCTAAGGAAGATGTGCAAGACAGCAAGCTGATGCGATGGGCTGGCACAGTGAGCTGATACAACAAGATGACACAATAAGATGACACAGTGAGATGACACAACCAAGAGATGCAGCGAGGAAACACAATGACAGACACAACAAACGGAGCGGGGGTGGCTCAAGTGATTAGGTGCCTCCCTCCCACATGGGAGGCCCTGGATTTGGTTCCTGTGCCTCCTAAAAAGAAGACAAGTGGACAGTGAGTGCAAACAACAAGGGCCGAGGGGAGAAATAAATAAAAATAAATAAATCTTTTCTAAAAATGGCCGAATATTTTCCAATTTGGTGAAAGACATAAAGTTACAGATTCAAGAGACTCAGCGAATTCCACATGTGGAGGTGCTTAGTTAAGATGACTAATGACATCATAGTCAAAATACAGGAACCAAAGAGAAAATCTTTTTAAAAGACAGAGAAAAATGACATATTACCTATATGCAAAAAAAAGGACCAAATATATTCTGATTTTTTTTTGTCAGAATATTCAGAGGTCTAAAGACTGGAACAAATTTTGAAGAACTGAAAAAAAACAAAGCAGTTATCCCACATCTCTACACCCAGACAATATATTCCCCCAGAGTGAAGGTAAATAAAGGCAATGACAGGTAAAAAGCAACAAATAGAATATGTTACCTTTTGACTTCCTCTAGAGAAAGGAAATTCTTCAGGCTAAAGAGAAAGGTCACACCAAATACAAACTTAGGACTTCAGGAAGTAATGACACACAGTAGAGATGATGGTATGATTGTTTCACAAAGAATTCTAAGGAATCTACCAATCAGCTACTAGAAATAAATATTTAATTTAACAATTTGTGATATTGCATATGGTCAACAAATAATGGGAAATACAGTAAAATAAAACATTAAACTGAATTGAAGGTAAAATAAAAATTTGTATAGGTATTCCACACCAGTGAGTGCATTGAACAATATACTGTAGATGCACTTACAAAAAGTTTATAATACAAAGAAAACAAACCAACACAAAGAAGAGTTTATAGAAGCAACAGACACGAAAATGTGCATTTCAAGAAACAAAAGTAAGAGATAAGCATGAAATATATCATGAAATATTTAAAGAAATTGAAGTAGGAATAGAAAAATACCAAAAGAACTGCACACAATTGAATGTCAAGAGGTCAGGCATATAATCAGAGTAATTGAGACCTAAATGGATTGGTTAAATGGAATATGCAAGAATTAATAAGTTTTAAAAGTTATCTGAGGAAATCATCCAGAATGCTGAATACTGAGATATATATATATTAAAAGAAATTTTTAAAAAGCTGGAATTAAAAAAATTTTTTTTAATTACATAGGACTGTACAACACAAACACTGAACCCTAATGTAAACTAGGGACTATAATTAATAATACGATTATAAAAATATTTTTTCATGGATTTTAACAAGGTTACCACACTAATGAAAAGTACTACTAATAGGGGGAGTATATGGGAACTCTATTTTCTGCATGATTTTTTGGTAAACTGCTTTGGTTTGCTGAAAGCTGCCAATGCAATATACCAGAAATGGGTTGTCTTTATGATAGGAATTTATTAAGGTAGAAGCTTACAGCCCAAGGCTGTGAAAATGCCCAAATCAAGGCATCATCAAAAGTTGCTGTCTCACCAAGTTGCAGCTGTGTATGACCCAGGCACATGGCAGTGTCATCCAAAGATGCTTTCTCTCACAGCTCAGCAGTGGGTGATCCTGGACTCCACTCTGTTGCAGTTTGATATTATTTATGAATTCCAAAAAGAGATATTGACTGTAAACTGATCTATTCCTCTGGGCGTGGTATCCTCTGATTCTATTAAATTCAAAGGTTTTACATTTACTTGATTATGTTAAGATTAGGGCTCTGATTCAACCACATCATGAGTCCATGCCCCCTTGATGGGCTATATAAATGGACACTCACTTAAGGAGAACACAAGTAGATACACAGAAAAGACAGACAGAGGAAGAGAGACAGCTCCATAGGCACAGACATGGCAAAGGCCCCCAGAAGAGAGATGAGCCATTTACCTGAAAGTTTATATCTGACAATGTAAAGAGAACAGAGCAGCTGAGCCCAGAAAGAAGCAAGCCCCGCAGAGAGAGACAAGCCCTATGCAAGCCTACAGTTGAGATCAAGAGAAGCTGGGCCCACAGAGCCTTAAGAAAGAGAGGAAGGCTGAACTCTCACAGAAATTGCCCTCAACAGACTTTGGTGAGAAAAGTAACCTTGAGTTGGACTCTTTAGGCCTTTGTAACTGTAAGTTTTTACCCCAAATAAAAACCTTTTATAAAAGCCAACAGGTTTCTGGTACTTTGCATCAGCACCCCTTTGGCTGACTAATACACTCTTTTACCTGGCAGGGCAAAATGGTGATCTGTCTCTGCCTTCTCTTCCAGGCTCACTTTCTCCCCAAGCTCAGCTGTGGGTGATCAGGCATATGACTTATCTCTCCCTTGTCTCTTCAGCTTTGGGCTGCTCAGCCTCTACAGGTTTCACTCTCTATGGCTGTAGGTGATTGTAGAGTCCTCTCTCACATGGCAGGATAAAAGCTTACAGTTCTCTTTCTCTGTATGTTTCTGCTTTCAATCTTCAATTTATATAAGACTCCAGAAAAAAGGATTAGGACCCACCCTGGGTCCTGCAATGTAATCAAAGGTCCTTAACTGAAGTGATATGATAAAAATGATCTAATCAAAAGGTCCTTTAACTGAATCTAACTGAAAGATCCCACCTACAATAGGCTTAAAGGCACAGGAAGGGTTAGCTTAACAACATAAGACTCAAACCAGCACATTCTACCCTCTGGGCCCCAGTAATAGATGTTCTTTCCATATGCAAAATACCTTCATTCCATTACAATATTTCAAAAGCCTTAAGTCATTTCAGTAACAATGCTAAGTATAAAATCTCTTTTAAAATTCAGTTGTAGGCATGCAGTCTGTCCTGGGCAAAATTGCCCACTGGCTGTAGACCTGTGAAACTTAGAAAACAAGTTATCTGATTCCAATATACAAAGAAAGGACAGTCATAGAATAACCATTTGCATTACCATAGGGAGAAATTGGAAGGAAAACAGGCATCAAGGGTCCAAACAGTTCTGAAAACATGTAGGGCATAGTCCATTACATTCCCAAGTCTGAGTATCATCTATAGAATGATGGTTTCTTCTTCTTCTCAGGGTCTCATGGTGTCCCACCCCAACCAAGGGTTTGTCCAGTGGCCATCTTCTAGACTCCATGCTCATCAAGCTTCTAAGTAGTGGCAGAGCTCTAGGCCTCACCTTCCAGAACATTGGGGTAATGGCCACACTCTTCCCAATCTCAGAACAGTGGGGTGGTGACCTAACACTCCCCAACCTCTGGGGAAGGTGCTCCACCCTCTCTGGAACCTAGGGTGGCATAACTCTCCCTGAACAACAGGGTATAGGGCCCACCCTCTTCAAATGTGACAAACTCACACTTTCTGCCCACATTGACTGGGGCCCTCTCTTGGCCTGAGATGTCTTAAGTCCTGACCTCAGCTTCCATGGTTTTGCCCTTGATGTTGTTATTCCTTTAATCTCTCCCTTTTAGTCCAGACTGGCTATGGTTTTGTTCATAAAAATCTCACAAAAAGCTTGTTGGTTTCACATGCAGTTCACAGGGGTTCCAACCATCAGATAATAGGGTGTTCCACAAATTGTTTCTGGATACTGCATTTCCAATCCTGACTTGCAAAGAAGTGACTGCCTGGTTCCAAGGATAGTTAAGTCCTCACATAAGACCTTATTCTCTGGGGACTTCTAATTCAGAAGCTCAGAATTTTTCAAACCATCAATTTCTGGTTTCTCTGTGCTCAGGAGTTCAGTTCTCAGCTTATCCCTTTCCTCTTGAATTTTACTATAAGCTGAAAGTAGAAGCCAGGCCTTATTTTCCACATTTAGTTTGGAAATCTCCTCAGCTAAATGTCCAGCTCATCACTTTCAAACTTTGCCTTCCATCTGACATCAGGAGTCAATTTTACCAAGTTTCCTGACACTTTTAAACAAGGATCTCCTTTCTTCCAGTTTCCAGTAATACATTCATCATTTCCTTTAAGGCCTCATTGGAAGTACCTTTAGCATCCATATTTCTACCAACAGCCTCAGCAAAGCAATCTAAGCCTTTTCTCTCATGCATCTCACAATTCCTCCAAAATCATCTCCTTAATCATTTGTAAAATAGTTCCCACATTTTTGGTATTTGCATAGCAGCACCCCACTCTCTTAGCAGTTTTTTTTTTTTTTTCAGTTTGCTAAATGCTGCCCAAGCAAAGTATCAGAAGTAGGTTGGCTTTTATAATGGGAATTTATTAGGGTAAAATCTTACAGTTCTAAGGCTGTGGAAATGTCCAAATTAAGTCATCATCAGAAATGCTATCTCACCAAAGGTTAGCCACTGGCGATTCTGGATTCTTGCCACATGGCAAGGCAAAATGGTGGCCAGTCTCTGTCTTCTCCTCCAGGCTCACTTCCTCCTTGTGGGTGGACAGACATATGGTTTGTCTCTCCCCAGGCCTCACCTCCGCAGCTTAAGGCTGCTCTTCTGATCCCAGTTTCAGGCCAACTAAAACATAAACCCACAATTTCTCTAACAAAAATCATTATAAAATTTAAAAAGTAATAATAAAAGAAAACAGAGAGATGGCAAGTGAAAACTCTGTAAAGGAGAATGAGGTGTATCTAGATGACAAGTAACAATACAAATATACTTTTCATAATAACTACTAAAAACTCTAAAGTATCTAACAGTAAGTTTTTTTCCTGTGAAAAATGGAAAATTTAATTTAGGAATAAAAAAGAAGACAAATAAATAGATATGTTCATGAAGTTCTTATCAAAATCCTTAAATGAATTTTCAAATAATTTGTCAAGTTTGTCTAAAAATTATTCAAAAGAGTACAAAGCCATGATATTTGAAGAAGACGATGTCTGCCTTTCCAGTTATCAAGAATCACCCTAAACCTCCCTGGAACTCAACGGAATAGCTCTATTAAAAAAAGGCAACAAAGATATGAAAATACATCATACATAGGCTTATATGATTTTAATCATACAAGACATTTCATCACCTATGTACAGAGAAATGAATCAACCTTCTTTTGAATCCTTGTTTAGAACCATTTATAAAGGACACTGTTGCATAAAAAGCTCCATAGTCATTCTACTGTGCTAAGCGAATATGGAAAATATGAAAGCTGGTGTGCTGTTAAATATAGGTCCAAGGAAGAGTTTCAATGAATCACTCAGAAATAAATCAATAGGTCCATAGACATGGTTCAACATGTCTAGGCACCTGAGTTTCAGTTGTCAGAAATGGCCTGTCATAAATATTTATACAAATTTACTTTGGCAAAAATGTAACTGAAACTAGTTCTATCCTTAAGAGCATGAATGATTAAATGGAGATTCCACATTTGTTTGGGATGTAGAAATAATGTTCTTCACTTCCAGTAAGCCCCCTTCTCAAAAATAAGAAAAATCACATTTCTAGATTTTCTATTTATCTTAAGCTAATTAATAATTGATTTTGGATCAACTTGCAAAAGTAAGATTTAAGAGCTTATATACAATGCAGTGCATTGTCCAACATCATTGCCACCTTTAAGCAACATTTATTAAGTATCACAGGGAAAGGATTTGAAAGGATTTAGTACACAGGAACCAAGGAGACTTACTCAAGGTCTCATGACAGCTAGCAGCAAAGCCCACATAGGAATAAAAATTTACTGAGGTGGTGTTCTCTGCTTGGACAAGGTGGCCATACTGAGTCTTCACCAACATCTAAAAATGATTCATTGTGCAAACTATAATCCACACTTAGTGGCAATGCTCCCAGATGTGTTCATCAATTTTAACAAACGTACCACACTAATGAAGGATATCATTAATGCAGGGAAGTGTGGGAGGAGTAGGGAGCGGGCCATATAAAATAAAATGAAAAATAAAATAAAGAGTAAGGAAGTCAGGGACTGAATAACCCATCACTTATGGCTTCTAAGAAGCAGAGAAAGAAGTTGTTCCCGACAGATCAGAATGATGTGAAAGTTTAAGTCAACTAAAGAAGAGATTTTAAGAGTCATATATGTAGAGAGATTAGCATGTTTTCATAACTGAAGTAAATTAAAAATTGTGAAAATAATGAAGGAACAAAATAAAATGTAGCATGGCTGGACCAAGGATTTATAGTTGAGATGAGAAGACAGAAAACTGTCTGAATTGGTCAAGAAATGAAGGGTCCTGTGTGCCAGATAAGAAGTTGGAATAGTACAAAATGGGAAGCAGAAACCTTGGGATAGTTGGTTAGATTTTTATTGTAGAAGTATGACCTGGGTTAATGTTTCCATTCATCAAAACTGCCCCTCCTGTCTGCCTGGGTTGGGGACTGCAGCTGAGTAACCCGCTGCCCTGGGATCACTAGATTACCCACATCTGGTGTCAGGCCCAAACTTTGAGAAATTAATTGGACATGAGAGTTCTTGATAACTGATTTCCCGATTTCTCTTGGATGCATGTTGTGAAGAAAGCATAGGTAATAATTTGAGGATAATCAATGAATTATGATAATACATGTTTGTTAAAAATTTCAAATGTCAACTTCATTCAAGGAATTAAAAAAATGATTCACTGGATTGCTCAAGGCATAGGACTGTATAACACAGAGGTGGATGATGAACTCTGGTTAGCAGAACAAAGATTAGAACATTCTCTCATACTAACACAAGGTGTTAATAATAGGGTGGGTTGGGGAAAATACATCAAATGTAAGATAGGGACTATAATTAGGAGTAAAATTTTGATAATGCTTTTGCATCATCTGTAACAAATGTTTTACAACAATGCAAGTTGCTGGTGGTGGGGTGATTTATGGGAGCCCTGTATGTTATGCATGTTCTGTAAGTTCACAACTTTTACTATACATGTATTGTTTATATATGTTCTTGTATAAATGATAGACTTCAATAAAATGTTTTTAAAATGAAAAAAATAAAGATTCATGCCAGGCTGCACAGATGCTACAGATGCATTTTATTTCCCTCCTTTGAACTCATTGCTATAATTATGTGAAAGTCATACAAGTCTGTTTTCTTGTTTTCTTTGTTTGTTTTTTAATTCTACTACTCAAAGTGGAGAGTGAAGCCATTATGTTGATTGTAGCGCACTTTTGAATTCTAGCATACTCCTTGCCTCTACCTGAGTGAAATAAAGCAGGACAAATCAGTAGAAAGTTTTGACTGTATTTAAAACACTCCCTCCCAAAAACTAAAGGCAGAGAGGTTTTTTTTTTTTCTTTCATTTTTTTGGTGTCTTTTTTTTTTTCTTTACAGTCAGGCTAACCAATCTGTATAATTATGTTTTGTTTTAGTTTTTTGTACCAAAAGATTTTTTTTTTGATAAAGAAAAAATTACTAAGTTCTAGTAACTAAGAAATTTCAAGCTCTTGTTTTTCTTAGTGCATTTTCCTGAGGCAAAGATCATTCATAAGTGTAAATATCCACTCTACCTTTTATTGGGTATGACATATTTATACTGTTGATATTTTGTCCTATCACCTAAAAATATATGACTTTATCATAAACAGAATTAAGAGATTATGTTTATTAGCAAATTCTATTTTGTTTAATATAAACCTGAATATCAGTTGATGGAGCAGTGAAAGAAGAGGGACTCAAAATTAATTTAATGAAATTTAATATTCCAACTTACCTTAAGAAAATTGCATTGATTTGGGCAGTAAATATAGTGCAATATTGATCATTACCTGATATAAATCTTTCACTTGAACAGTGTCATCATCATCATCATTCAACCATTATAGATCTCACATGTGAAGAGGAATATGGGTAAAATTGGTAAAAAAAAAAAAAAAGTTACTAGACCAGGAAATAATGAATAATTCAGATGAGCAAGACTTTTTTCTTTTCTTTTCTTTTCTTTTCTTTTCTTTTCTTTTTTTAGTTTTTTTTTTTTTTTTTCTTTTAGTGTGCCTTGTCTGCAAAGTCTAACAGCCAATGAACAGTTAAAATTGGGCAGCTCCTTCTGGAGTGTGAAATTTCAGGTTCTTGGAAATCTGCTCTGAACAGACTAATTCTCCAAAGTCTAGACACAAATGTGATGATTAGAATTATATTCATTTAGGTTAAAAGTTACCTCAGGGAAGATAGCACTGTTGGCAGTCATTTGCCTCGATGTAAACCATTTTGCCATATCTTTTCAAATATAATAACTAACTGAGAAAATGGGAGTGACTGAAGAATGCAAAAGACATTTCGAAGCCTGGAATTAAGAAAGGAGCACTAAGGAGTTTGTGTAAAAGCATGCAAGCTCTAGGGCCTAGTAGAAATTACTTCACCACTGCTGTCCTTGTTTCCTCATCTGTTAACTGAGGAAAATAAATGTACATTTTTCACAGGATCGTAGGGGGCATTCAATTAGTTAATACATGGTCTGACCTTAATAAATTGTTGGGAAATAGGCACTTCTCAATTCTTAAATTTCACCCTATTTCCTTTCTCCTCTTCTACTCATTCTCAATTTCCTTTTCTTTTATTACTGCTATTACTACCTTCCCCAACACCACCACTGCTACTTACTTCATAACTTTGCAAGGTTTTTGCTAATTTTGTTTTGACGGCATTCTAGAGGTTTCAGTATAAACCAAATAAAAAGCTCTTCACTTATCTTTAGCATCTATGTGAATTTTCAGTTAACTTTTCCCTCCTGGAAACATATGAACTAAAAAGCACAAGGGCCTTTTATCTTTTCACGTTTGATTTTTAAGAATTAGGTGAATGTACATTGTTAAATATTTCTAAACTGTTTTCTCTTGTAAGACTGTTCTTTAGCAATCTAATTTTCCTCTCCTTTGGGTTTGCTGAAGGGTTCATAGGTCACTTGAATAACTTTCACAAAAGTATCCAGAGGATGTGGGGTGACTGTAATGCTACAGTTTACGGTAATAATTGGGTCTATCCCTGTGACCTGGGTTTGGCTTCTAAGTAATTCCTGTGCTGTTCATTTCCAGTGGACGTCAGCTCAGAGGGGGGTATCTGAGTTGTTGTCTTAGAACCAACTATTGCTTAAATCTTCTGATGGAGTCAATATCATGACAACTGAAGAGTGTCAGAAGCTTTCAATCTGAATGTTATATTTGTTAATTCATTTACAGCCTAGCATATAGCATTTGTTCAGAATAACTGTTTTTAATAAATTTGCATATTTACTATTTATTGACCAAATGTTTTGTGATTAAAGATTTCCTAAATCAATACAACATTAACCCCTGTAAAATTTGCATGTGAAAACAACAATATTATAAGATTAAATAATGGTGAACAAAATTTAACAGAAATAGAGTATTAAGTGAGTTTGGCAGAGTACAGAAATGTATAAGATATGTGTTATTTCTGCATTTCATGTCCAGAACATTTTTAAAAAGTTAATATATTATATATTAGAAATAGTATGAATGACAAGAGTACTAAGAATGTTTATAAGTGCAAAGAGAAATGGAAAACCATGGTAAATAGATGGCTAATCCAAGTAAAAAATAGGTCTTATTTGATGAGTTAATTACTAGAAATAAGCATCAGATTAATTGATTGCATTCCTCAATTTTTAGAATTGACAAATTGACTCCAAGGATATAAGTAGAAGGAGCCAGCTTTCAACAGCTACTAATTTCACTTGACAAAATAATATTCCCTAAATAACCTTGGTTAGGAGTGAAGGAGGGAGAAAGCGTTTTAAAACACCACATACATCCCTCCTCTCTGCCTCTATACAATGCCATCCTATAGCCTGTATTACATGGTACTGGAAAGCTTTTGTCACAACTGACCACTGAAATTATCCCCAATGAAAAAACAAACAGACAATCGTCAGATAAGCTACAATTCTCCCTAGCGCAAGACCATGTTAACAATTATTGTGCTTCTTACCTTGGCACAAGGCAGATGATAAAGAAATATGTGCTGGGAATTAGATTGTTCAATGCCGGGAATTATTACATGATAATTTCAATATTTTAGTCATTCAGGTCCTTATTGTAACAAAGATTTCAGAAAACTATTAAAGTACTTGTTTTAGGAAAAGAAGGATATAAGAATGATAGAGACTTAATGAAATAGCTTTGTACCAATTCCTGAAAGAAAAGTTCTAAGCTTATTGCATTTGTGTTTATTTTTTATTCACTTAAATAATTGTGAGGGAAATGAGACTCTAGCATGAGCAATTGGACTGTATCATAAGAGTTCATGAAAAACTACAGTTCAATATGCAAAAATTTATCCATCTGTATATCTATGTGAATAAGTAAATTAAGTAAAAATATTTTAAAACTAACAACAAACAAAAATAGCAAATTCCAAAGGAAATTGATTTTCTCTGAAAACCACAGAAACACAGAAATAATAACTTAAGCAATGGAAAACTTTTATAAGTCCCAACAAGCCTAATGGACAGACACTTTTAACCAAGGTTTGTGTTGGTATTTGTAGGAATAAATCAAAAGTATCTACTCTAATGTGCCATTAAACTTTTATCAGGTCATAGTCAGAAGGCATGAGTATTAAAACTCGTTTTAGCTGAATAATGTATGCTAAAATGTTTATAGTCTGTGTTAAGGTAATAATCATTACTTGGCTAATGTACTTCAATGGACTGATGGGCATTAGCCCATTTTGAACGTAAGCACCAGTAGCTAGACAACGTAAGGGGGATGTTTTTACATTTTGAAAATGCAGTACAAGCATTTAAATGTGGGTCATATTAGCTTCCATTTGAGTAAAGCATTGGAATTGCACTACTCATCATTTAGTATTTCATTGTGATGTTCAAATGAACCGGATGAGTCAAAACAACTTTCCTGTATGTTTTGTCTCAAATGTTACTTATCATTATATTCTTAGCTCCTTTATTACTATGGGGACATCTTTCTCTCAAAAGATCAGTGTCCTCATACTTAGTCACCCTCTTATTAAATTTTTAATCAGCTCTTTAATTCACACTGAAGTGCGAAGGGCCACTTACATCAATGTGTTATGCCTTCCCAGTGCACATAGATTTTTTTTTACAAGAAGCACATGATTGAGGAGAAGAAATGAATTTTAGATCTCGGTTAGAGAAGGTGGTAAAAGTGGACAGAGGGACTTTTTAATTATCCCAACCCATCCCCCAACCCTTGGCTAACTATTATACTTACCATAAGAGCCCAGGTATACACTCACCAGTAGATAGTTTTTTATTCAGATCCCTTTTGGAAAACACAAAACCATGAATTTATCCTTTTTGAAAACTTCAGTTTATCCCATGTGAATTCTGCCTTAGCACGGAAGCTACTTAGGTATTCTTATATTCTTGGTCTTTGCTATTGCAGGTGAGGGCAGTCTCAGTAATCTTTTGCCTCCTGGAAATGAAGGAAAGTGTCTCAATGATGTTTTGAAGAGAGAAGAAAATATCATGGATAAGATAGGTCAGGGTGTTGACAGGGCTTTTACGAAGAACTCTGAAGAACAAAACTCCCTTCATTTGACCTCAGGTTTTCAGTTAGAAAATACATACTTGGTTCATAAAGAGAGATTACCACTCCAGGACTGAGATAAAATTGTGTCCACTATGGGCCACCCCTCCTCTGATTTATTTGACAGTCTTCTAGAAACTCCCAAATTTCCATCTTGAAAAGTGCATTATTTGTGGCTAACCATGGTACTGTGGGAAATCCTCCTTTACAGTGGCACAAGTGGATATGTAAAGCACATGAATGAGTTATTAGATTATTTTGTAACCTAACAGATGGCTGAAAGGAGGGTTCTGGGTGACGTTGAAAGAGTGTCGGTTAATACAGAGCTGGGAAAAGGAGACAAAAACCTAGTCACCATGAGGCACCATGACAGCACTGCCTACTTAGTCGAGGGGCTCTCAAGAAAGAAGAAAAGGTAGACATCCTTTACTTCTGGACTATCAACCCAGGCCATTACAATAAAGAGAAAATTAGGAGTCCAAACTAATCCTTTCAGCACCAGTACTTACCATAGTGTGTCTCATGACTGGAACAGTAAATATTTGTTGAGAGAATGAATGTATGTATATATACAATAGAAACAAAAACTGGATACAATGAAATAAATACAATGACTACAAAAACATAATTTTAACTTTCGGATTTTCTGGCATTAGAAATAGACATTTTACTTTCCTTTAATATAAGCAATAGTATCTCTAGATATGCTCGTTTTGTTTTTTCTTTACACTTCCAC
Organism: Chaetophractus vellerosus; assembly: GCA_004027955.1. Classification (NCBI taxonomy): domain Eukaryota; kingdom Metazoa; phylum Chordata; class Mammalia; order Cingulata; family Chlamyphoridae; genus Chaetophractus; species Chaetophractus vellerosus. The sequence goes on along the minus strand of PVKH010010290.1, from coordinate 1,407 downwards.
ACATTTTATCCAACAGAGTAGGAATTGGGAGATGAAACTACCTATGACTATTTGTAGTGTGCTGAAAAATATCTCACAGGAAACCCTATCAAATGATCTTTTATTGAAAGAATAACCTTTGCTGGTTAAAGCAACTGAAGAAAGGACAAAGAAATGACAAGGCATGCAGGGAGATTGCTGAGGGGAAGCCAGGAACGCAGACCTGAAGGGCAGAGGAGGTATTAAAAAAGCACACATAAAACTACTTTTGACATAAATGGTAGATCAATCCAATTTAAAAGTCATCTCCATGGGTCTAACAAAAAGTTGTTATAGAGAATGACAAGTTCATTCAGATATAAGCTTGGATTTTATGTGATATCACGGAGAATAATGTACACAACAAAATAAACCATTTGAAATACTCGTAGGGTTGGATTTGCTCTACTTATCACAGGTCTTAATTGAGTATCTCACAATGGAAAAGGCACTTGCAAATGGCAATAGCTGTGTTTGTCTAGTTTTCTGGTTTCTGCTCTTGAGTTCTGAAATAGTTTGTAAAGATTACATGCAACACAATGGACTTGTTTTGTGATTTCTAGTTGACTGTAATTCATTGATTTAACAAATATTTTTGAAAGCCCAATGTTTATTTGTCAGACACTATTCTATGTGCTGGGAAAGTGTTAGCAGAATTCTCTGGCTCTGGGCTTCTAGGTTCTTGTCTTATGATGCATAAAAGAATTTAAGGATATGCCATAGGGTAGGTATGGGAGTAAAGAGTTTATTAAGAAACAAGAAATGAGTACACAATCTGATACATGGATTGTGAGCTTGCTGCAGGGTGAGTCACATCCATGGAGCCCCAGGTTAGGCCTTTTTAAGGTTTTTACTCCTCCCCCTTCATACTGTTGGGGAGGGGCCCCAGCTGTTTGCTCTTCCGATTTCTCAGGGTGCCAGTGGTGAGGCCTTTTGTTTGAAGGTAACCAGGGCTTCCTCTTGACCGCGGAAAGAGTTCCAAATGGGATCTCATGGCCAGGGTCTCGCAGGATAGATCTGGCAGCCTTCCTCTCAGGAGGTTTCTGGGTAAGGTTTCACGGGCCCTGTTGTCTGCTGGACCCTAGTTACCTTCACTCTTTCACAATAGTAACCTGCCTCAAAAGAACAATGGGAAAACAGAATTTCTGACCTCAAAAGCTTTGTGCACGTGTGTACGTGTGTGAGAGAGAGAGCTGCGTGGGAGGGGCTAGAGGAGGAATGAACATATGAACATTAGCTATATAACATAAAGTCAGGTTTCCATAAAGGCAATGAAGGAAAAATAAAGTGGAGAAAATTGATAAACATTGATGGGGAAAGGAAGAGGTGCTATTTGCTATGTTAGAGATGATGGTGAGCCAAGTCTTCACTGTGGAGGTGACATTTTAG
>PVKH010010289.1:0-18335 GCA_004027955.1 Chaetophractus vellerosus | reverse complement strand
ATATGTAATAAAATAAAAATAAAATCTTTAAAAAAAAACAAAAAAACTTGATAAAATAGGCCAGTTCATTGGCTCTAATCCTTAATCTTATTACATATGGTTTCTTGATTATTTGCTTAATATTTAACTTTCAATCATATGTATTAAACAGATTATCTAACACAACTTCCAGGATGTCTTCTGTTTTAGCTATCCAGCAGCGTTCTAAACCGTCCTCTAACCCTAATCAGCGGATAGTCAGTAACGAAAATCCAACTTCATTCACCATTCCCCTAAACAAAATATGATCTCCAAGAAAGTACATTTCTGCATATACTCCTCAATTCCTGGGAAACATGATGCATCCGAAATGATCCTTTTAATGATTTATTCCTTGTTTTTCAGACTGTACTATATTATTTATTTATTCAACAACAATTTGCTAAATCCCTATTAAGACAAAGTGATATAAATAATGTATAATAGGGAATACCTTTGACCCTGAAATTGCCTTACAAAAAACGGAACAAAATGTGTTCTCTTTTCTATACCTTATTGTCAGTCCTAATCGTGACTTTCAGTTGTGGTAATACACGTTCCACTTCTAGACTCCATTCTGCAGCATCTGTCGTGGATTCCAAAATATCTTCTTGTTTGGCAGATTCGTTCATATCCTAAGAAAGGAAAGATATCACAAGATTGAGAGTTTATAAAAAGAAATGGTAAAATTTTGAGGCATTTTAGCAGCACTGCACAATTTAAATCAAGCATGGTAGTGTTACAATTATAATGGCAGCAGAAATTCTTTTCTGTCCTCCTATCCATGTTGAAAGAAAATAAAAATGCACCAACATCGTAGAACAGCAAAATAATTATTTTTTTAAAAAAGCAAATATGTGATTTTACTATTTTGATAAAGAATAATAAAGGCTGAACTAAATGGGGATACTATCAAATGGACAAACCATTTAGGTATGTTAATTGGCTACAGTAGAGATACAAAAAGTTCCACGTGATTGTTAAGAAAACATTGTCTTACAATGCCCAAACCAAAAAACAGAGAGTAACTACAACTGCAAGCAAGACAGTTCCATCCATCTGCCCTATGGGATCTAAGCCCCCTCTCAATCGGAAGCAGAGTGAGCATCACCATTCCCAAATCCTCAAGCCTGAGGAATAAACAAACCTGGGTGGGAGTGGGGGAAAGATATAACTATGGACTAAAATAGACTTATTATTATTCTAGTAATGGAAGAACTTGTGACACTGAAATAAAGGCAGTGGTCACCAGAGGTTCTGAGGGGAGGGAGAGGGAAGAGTCAGTGTAACACAGAGCATTTTTGGGACACTGGAATTGTTCTGCATGACATTGCAGTGACGGATACAGGGCATTATACATTTTGTCAAAACCTATAAAATTGTCCAGTGCAAAGTGTAAACCATAATGTAAACTATAGACCATGGTTAGTAGCAATGCTCCAATATGTTTTCATCAATTGTAACAAATGTACCACACTAATGAAAGATGTTATTAATGGGGGAAAGTATGGGAGGGGCAAGGGGTAGGGTATATGGGAATCCCCTATATTTTTGATGTAACACTTATGTAGTCTAAAACATCTTTAAAAATAATAATTCAAACAAACAAAAGATAATAGAATAGTTAAAAAAAGAAGAAAGAAAGTCAAAGTGATGTGGAAAAGAAAGGAGAAAATGCCGCCATGCTAATGCCATGCATCAGAAAAGCCAAGCACGAAGGATCACCAGCAACCAGTGTCAGAACACCAGTTTTCAGGAATAAAGAATCACCTTGATACCCCTTGATTTAGACTTCCCCTAGCCTTAAAACAGTGAGCCAATAAATTCCTGTAGTTTAAGCCAAAAAAAGAAAGAAAACATTGTCTTAGTTTGAATTTACTATAATGAAATATAAACCCAAAATTTGAAAAAAGAAAAATTAAAAAATCCCAGAAACAAAGGGCTCATTATTTTAAATTTTTGTATATTCATAATTAAAGTGATACTTTGGTTAGGTCAAACTATAATGTAGCTTTAAAATGAGAATTAATACAGATCTACTTGAAATCAAGTAGGGTGGGGGCAAAATTTCTACATTTGGTTTCTGCCCTTGAATAATAAAAGCAATTCATGACTGTTTTTGGATTACAAAATGAAAACCTTTTTTTTTTTTAAATTTTTTGCCAACCTTTCACATTTCAGCAATAAGAATATATGGATCTAAAAACAAAGAATGTAAAAACTTATGATTTAAAGATAAAGTCTAAGACATTAATTTTGGTAACCAATTTTTCCCTTTAAACTTCCTTGATAAATTTTAAGAAAATATATAAATACTTATTTATAGAGAGTAAAAGAGGCCCGAGAGACATAAACAACCAAATACAATGTGCGAACCTTATATGGATTCCAATTTGAACAATCTGTAAAAAGACATTTTTGAGGCAATCAGGGAAATTTGAATATAGTAGAATATTAGATGATATTAAGGGATTATAAATTTTAAAGTTATGATAATGGTAGTGTGGTTATATAAAAAAAATAAAAGACCTTTCAAGATAGAGATAAATATATAAATATTTACGGGTGAATTGGCATGATGTCTGGGATTTACTTTAGAATACTACAGCAAAGAAAAAAGGACTTGTTCCTGTCAAGGTTACAGACCTTCACACTGCTGTCCTGCAAAGCCAGGCTAAGCCAAGGGGGCATATCTTCTCAGCAGCAGTTTTGTTCAATTCCTTACAGAATGTAGATGCTCTACTCACTGATTTAAAAATAAGTTTGATTTATGGAAATACTGTTTGGGTGAACTGAAGCAGGATGCTACTGACTAAATCCCAGAGCCAGTGCTCCCCTCCCCATGCCTTCATTCCCATCCCTCCCTCTTTTCCTCCTTATAAGCACAAAACAAGGCTAAGGAGGCACTCATCCATATTTCCACTTTCTTCAGGACTAGATGGAAGGTTGTTCAAGGTGTAAATAATATACTCAAAGAATTTTACTTACAGTAGGGCATGTTTTCCTAATTTTCACAAAAGCAAATGGGATAGTAGTGGCTATGTTTGAATCAGATGCAGAAACTAAAAGATAGAAAGGTACTGGATATCAAATACTGCATTTGGATTTTTATATTGAGTCTTTTAGTAAGTTGCATTTGCCTTTGCAAGCTTATTATTTGGTTTCTTAAAGCGATGATTTGCTAATCACTACTTCCAATTCCCTGAAATAATTCAATGTAGCAGCTTAAAGATTTTTCACTCACTCCTAGGCCCCGGCTAATGTCCTTGGGGAAATGACCCAGGTACTAAATGAAGAAGGGGCAATAAGAGAACATTAGGCTTGGTAGAGCAGCATTAACATACAGTTAATATACAGACTCTTTCCTCTTCCATGTTTGTACATCTCATTCATAACTTTATTCCTCACTCAACATTTCCTAATTCCTAAAAACTGTATACATTAACTAAACAAGCCCTACATATAAAGTATAAATCATTTTAAAACTCCGTGCTTAGGCATTGGTTATAATACTTGAGAAAATATTTCCTTCCCAGTTGTCTCCATTTAACAAATGGTATTTGATGTGCAGCTATTAGTGAGAGAGAAATAAATGGCTGTTTTCCATTTAATCAAAATTTTATATCATCATGACAAAGTCCCTCTCTGAAACAACATTAACTGAGATAAAGCAAACTCTTGGGAAATCCAGTTACTGCTGTTGCAGAAATAATTAGATACTCAATAAGACACAGGCTACCCAGAAGTCTCATTTATAATTAATTTAACCAGTAAGCCATTTGTTAAACTCCTGTAACATCGCAAGGGGAGAATCCAGGCACCTTGCTGGGTACAGAAAGACAAAAGGATTTAATCGCTGCCTGCAAAGAGTTTACAGTCTATAAAGAAGACTTTCAGACTAGTTAATGAGGGTAATAATTGGCCTTAGGTAAAAGGGGAAAATGATGAGATGAGAACTGACCCTAAGACTGACAAAGGAAGAAATGAAGATAATGGTCTAAACCATCCCATTAATAACCTTAGGCTCAAAAAGTGGGGCACATCACCAAAGTCAGTTCAAGGATCAAACAGGCAATGTTAGTAGCTGGCTCAGAATCCTGTTCCTTTAGGTAATGCTCCCCTTTTCCCAGATAGTATTATGAGATGGTTAGGCATCTGAAGAAAGGATATGCTCTGTATATTATGGGATGTGGTTGGTTTTATGGTTACAGGGCTAGAGTTTGACATATCAGATGAATTGTCATCACAAAAAAAGAACTTAAAAATATTAAGGTTTTTGTGGTGAAACTATTCCTAATATGTACTGCACATCCATTACTGGGAAACCCCATAGGGAATAGGGGACTAAAGAGGTTACCAAACAGAGCAATGTTAACTATAGCAGCAAGAGTTACCCTGGAACTGGAACTCATTTCAGTTCTGCTATGTCCATCTGGGACTATAGAATCGCTTTAATCCCAGCAGTCCATGCCAGATTGGGCAGTTGGCTCTGGTTAAGGTTACCCCATTAGGATAAAAGGAGGAGAGAAAGGTATTAATTGGGTAAGGCAGTGTTTCTACAACTTGACTAACATAGATAGCATAGAATACTTCCCTTGACTGCTAATTGAGAAACACCTTGTCTAAAAAAGGGAACATGTATGGCTGCATGGGCAGACCCAAAAGCAAAGCTCAAGGCTCAAACATCCATGAGAAGATTTTTCCTTTAGAATCGAGACCTCAAGTGAGAAGCAATAGAGAGATCACAAGTTTAGCAGGGAGCCTGGCCAGGAGAACCTAGATTGTGAGGGCCTGGGCAGAAACTGGATTAGCAGACTTCAAAGTGAAAACAGGAAATGAATGGAGGACCAGATCTCAACAATGAATTAGTAATGAAATAAGAGCAAGTGGTGGTTTTGGGATCTTCAATTACCAGGTCAAAATTCCTACCTCTTACGGGGATGAGGCACTGCCAGCCTGGATACTGGTAGATGCTGACATTTACTGACCATAATTTAATCTTTTCTTGATATTTCTCAGCCATAAATACTACTATTTATTGTACTATACTGTGATACAATGCCTCAGGGCTGAGAAAACTGGATAAGACTGACCACACACTAAATTATCCCGTAGTGTTGTTAATTTTAGCATACCTATCTCTGCTTTTAAACTGTCCCTGTATCTACTCTTGCTATCAAGATGTCAGTGACCACTTTTGGTCGCCTCCTTGATTGCCTGTAGCAACTCTTTCTCCTTCTAAGCTGCTGTGGTTTTAGATCCCTCGTATCCAAGCTTGGTAGAATTTAAGTAAAGTAAGAATACAGGAAAAAAGTAAGCGCTCAGGAGGCATGGGAGTTTGGGATTCTACATAAAAATTTTAATAAATGAAATGTTTCACAATGCAAGGTGTTGGTGGTGGGGTGATATATGTGAGCCCTGTATGCATGTTTGTTTTATAAGTTCATAATTTTTACTATACACTTATTGTTTATGTATGTAAACTTTATGTATGTATACTTTAATAAATTTTTATTTAAAAATTTAATAAATGGAAGTGGTTATACCTATTGTGGTTGCTCAGAGGCCTTTTTTACATTCTTTGCCTTTTGATGAAACTTTGACCAAGATAGGATAGGCTGCTAAGAAGCAAAGTACTAAATATAATATACATAGGATTACCACAAAATAACAGGATTTCTCCTAATGGCTTCTAATCTTTTTTTTTTTGTTAACAGTCTATCAATAAAAAGCTATATAGAGGGATACATAAAATAGAAGCTATTTCAATCAACAGTGTTCCCTCGAAATGCAATGATTTTAAGCAAATCAAATTTAAGGCAGAGAGTTAAAACTTTTCATGCTCCTTCAAGTTATCTTCTTCACAACATAAGAAGTATAAATCATGGGTTTGGTTCAGTTTTCTTTCTACGTTAGATTTTACGTTATTTATCAGTATATTGCCACGTAGAAAAATGTTTAATGCTATTCAAACTTATTTTAGATTGGTTCTGAATGACTAAATTAAACCCTGGTTTAATTTCTATTTGAAGAAGTAGATAGATATATATGAGGTTCAAAATAGTTTTTTAAAAGGTTCAACTTTAAGATTGAGCAAAAGAAATTTTATCTTGAGTTATAATGTGAAATGAAGATTTGAATAAATTATGCTCCCTTAAATTAAAAAAACTCCCCAAACTCACAAATCAATTAAATTTTCTAATAAGAAATCTGAAATTATATTTGAAAGATAATTCAACTCCCAAATTCATTTTTGTTTAATATACAAAACATCCATCTTTACTACTACTTTCATGTGTGCTATTATAAGTGCTAAAGTAAAAACCATTTCTGATCATAGTCACAACTTTTCTAAAAACAAAATAAAACAAAACAAAAAGCAAGTACCCCCAAGAAGGATATATTAAGAAAAACTACTAAAGGATCACATTGTATTTGGTGGTGTAGTGTCTGCAAAATTCTATATGGCCTGAATTTCTAAAAGGTCTGTTTTCATGAAGATGACAATCTCATGGATATATCAGTGCCCAAATACATTTGAAGAGCTCAATTCACAAACCTTTCCAGAGGAACCTGAAAGCACTCATTAAATGCCAAGATTGAAACAGTCCTAAGACTCCAGGAAATAGGAACTAAGTTGTCCTGAGAGTCACCACAGTATGGTGTAATTATTAAGAGGATGGGTCTGGAATACCATTTTTTTTTTTCCTCAAATCCCATCTCTATCACTTACTAGCTCTTGGTCAAGTTACTTAACCTCTCTAAATCTCAGGGTCCCATCAGCAAAATGGCATACTTGTAGTACCTTCTTCATTAAAAGGATTGTTTTGTGAGAATTATATGAGATGAAAATTTAAAAGGGCTCTCACAGTGTCCCCAATAAAAATTTAGCAGTTATTATCATTATTTTATGCCAAGCAGGGTACTAGATGCTTTCACATATGGGTTAAATGTCCCATTAAAAAAACATGAATCTGGGGACTCTTATTGTCATTTTTCAAATGAGGAAGCTAGGCACAGAGCAGTTCAGTAATTTTCCCAATGTCTTGTCGTTATTCAGTGGCAGTTCCCAGACACTATTACCCTAGAGCCGAAGCTCTTAAACACCTCACCAAGCCTCTCCTATCAACACTTTGCCTGTCTATTGGTAACAAATATTTTCCCAGTTTATTTAAAAGTTTTTAAAAAGTTTGTTTTTTTTAAACTTTAAATGATGTTTTTTTTCCTCCCATATGTTTTAATTTTTATGTGTTCGGATTCATCAGCAAATTTCCCTTTTATGGTTTTTGGTTGTCTTGTCATGTTTCATTAAGTCTACTTCAACCCAAGAGTATAATAATACTTGTTACTCATGTTTTGTTTTCCTGTTTTTTTGCTTTATTACTTTTTTTATTAGAGAAGTAGGTTTACATAAAAATCTTGCAGAAAGTACAGAGTTCCCGTGTACCCCCACTCTACTCACATGCAGTTTTCTCTATTATTAAAACTTTGTGTCAGTGTGTTACTTTTGTTAAAGAAATATTATTATAATTATATTATTAACTATAGCCCATCATTTACATTAAGGTTTACTGTTTGTGTTGTACAGTACAATGGTTGTTTTAATTTTTTATTCTGGTAACATATATATAACCTGAAATTTCCCACTTAACCATATTCAAATATACAATTCTTGGTGTTAAATATACACACAATGCTGTGCTACCATCACAATTCTCCACTACCAAAATTTTCCATCCCCCCAAACAGAGACTCTGTACCAATTAAGCATTAACTCCCCATTCCCTACCCCCACCCCAGCCCCTAGTAACCTGTATTCTAGTCTCTGATCTATGGATTTGCTTATTCTCATTATTTCATATTAGTGAGATCATCCAATATTTGTCCTTTTCTGTCTCGCTTATTTCACTCAAAATGTCTTTCATGGTGCATCCACGTTGTTGCATGTATCAGAATTTCATTTCTTTTTATGGCTGGAAATCCATTGTATGTATAGGCTACATTGTTTTTACCATTCATCTGTTAATGGACATTTGGGTTGCTTCCATCTTTTAGCAATTGTGAATTCACTATGAACATCAGTGTGCCAGTACCTATCTGAGCCCCTGCTTTCAATTTGTTTGGGTATATATCTAGAAGTGTGATTGCCAAGTTATATGGCAATTGCATACTTAACTTTCTGAAACTGCAAAATGTTGCCCACAGTGCTTGTAACATTGTTATAGCCCCACCAAAAATTTATGAATGTTATTTCTCCACATCTTCTCCAACATTTATTTTTTTAATACTAGCCATTCTAGTGGATATGAAATGGAATCTCACTGTGGTTTTGATCTGCATTTCCCTAATGGCTAATGACGTTGAGCATCTTTTCATGTGCTTATTGGCCATTTTTATATCTTCTTTGGAGAATTGTCTATTCAAGTGTTTCCATTTTTTAATTGGGTTGTCTTTTCTTATTGGGTGTATGATTTCTTTTTGTATTTTGGATATTAAGCCCTTATTGGATACGTGATTTCCAAATATTTTCTCCCATTGTTTAGGTTGTCATTTTACTTTCATGATGAAGTTCTTCGATGCCCAAAAGTGTTAAATTTTGATGAAGTCCCATTTATCCATTTTTCTTTTGTTGCTCATGCTTTTGGTATAAAGTTTCAGAAAGCATTGCCTCACACAAAGTCATGAAGATGTTTCCCTATGTCTTCTTCTAGGAGTTTTACTGTTTTGGTTCTTATATTTAGGTCTCTGATCCATTCTGAGTTAACTTTTGTATATTATAAGAGATAGGGGTCCACCTTCATTCTTTTGCATATGGTTATCCAGTTTTACCAGCACCATTTGTTGAAGGGATTATTCTTACCCTGTTGAGTAGACTTGGCACCTATGTCAAAAATCAATTGGCTATACAAGTAAGGGTTTATTTTTGAGCTCTCAGTTTGATACCATTAGTCTATATGCCTGTTCTTGTACGAGTACCATGCTGTTTTGATTACTATAGCTTTGTAATAAGTTTTAAAATCAGGAAATGTGAGTCCTATCACTCTTCTTTTTCAATATTCTGAGATATTTGATTTTTTTAGCTGCTATTTTCTTACTTATTAATTTGTTTATCCTTGTATAGTTTATTTGGAATGAGGGAGGAATCCAGGTTACTTTTTCTTCAAATGGATATTATCCCATCACCATTTAATTGAATTGTTTAGGTTTCCCCACTGACTTGCATTGCTTCATATGCTAATATCACAATATAGTTGTATTATTTTATGGACTCTGTGGCAGTTTGGTATTGTTTATGAATTCCAAAAATAGATATTGGATTGTGTTTGTAAACTGGTCTGTTCCTCTGGGTGTATTAGATTGTATTAGATTCAGAGGTTTCACTTTTACTTTATTAAATGAAGATTAAGGTTTTTATTTGACTACGTCATTAGGGCGATTTGGTTTGAGTCCCTCACCTGCCCCCAACTTTGTGGGCTATATAAACAGATGCTCAAAGACAAGGAAGTAAATACACAGAAAAGGAGAATACAGAGAGTTTAATTTTGGATGCTGGAGCCCTGGGGAGAGAGCTAAGCTGTTCACCTGATAGTTTATAGCTGAAGAGACCAGAGCCATGAACAGCTGAGAAAGCCTGGAAAGAAATGAGCCCCAGGGAGAGAGAGGAGCTTTATGCTAGCCTACAGGTGAGATAGGAAGAAAAACTACTAAAGGATCACATTGTATTTGGTGGTGTAGTGGGGTGGGGGAGAGGCTAAACCCTCACAGAGACCAGCAGCCATCTTGTTCCAACACATGGCAACAGACTTTGGTGAAGGAAGTAACTTACTCTCTATGGCCTTGTGACTGTAAGCTTCTACCCCAAATAAATACCCTTTATAAAAGCCAACAGGTTTCTGGTACTTTACATCAGCACCACTTTGGCTAACTAATACAGACTCCATAATCTCAATCTATTTCTGTGTCAGCTATCATAATTTACATTTTTCAGACTTGAAGAAATACAAATGGTGAAGAAAAATGAAAAAATGTTCAACATCACTAGCAATTAGGGAAATGCAAATCAAAACTACTATGTGATATAATTTCACACCTATTAGACTAGTCATTATTAAAAAGTCGGAAAACTGTAAATGGAGAGGATGTGGAGAGGTAGGGATGCTTATTCACTGTTGGTGGGAATGTAGAATGGAACAGCCACTGTGGAGAACCGTTTGGCAGTTCCTAATGGAGTAGAAAACAGACATGTCATGTGACCAGCAATACCATTATTAGGTATATATCCAGAAGAACTGACAGCAGAGACACGAACAGACATCTGCACACCCATGTTCATAGCAGCATTAGTCACAATTGTCAAAAGTTGGACACAACCCAGGTGTCCATCAACTGATGAATGGATAAACAAATTGTGGTGTAGACACAGATGGAATATTATGGAGTAGTAAGAAGTCATGAAGCATATGCCAACATGGATGAACCTGGAGGACATTATGTTGAGTGAAGCAGGCCAGACACAGAAGGACAAATACTGTATGATGGCACTATTATGAACTAAATATATTGTGTAAACTCATGGGGTTAACAATTAGAATATAGGTCACCAGAAAATAGAATTAGGTTAGAGAACAGAAAGCTGAGGTTTAATTTGTGCAGCACTGGTAAAAATGTTGTAAGTCTTTGAAAATGAATAAAAATGTTGAAAGGATATCAACAGTGTTTGTAACTAGCAGTTATATGGGTATGGTGGTGGTTGAAGGGGAAAGTCTGTATATGACAGTAAAACCTCATGGAATACATGAATATGGGTGATATTGCATATATAAGACTGTTTTTACAAAATATAAATATACTAGAGAGAAGGAAAAAGAATAGCAGCTATGTATGGCAGGAGAGGCATTGAGAGGTGATGAGTTTTGTTTATTGTTTATTATTATTATTGGGAATAATGAAAGAGCTCTAAGAATGATTAAAGTGATGATGCACAAATATGTGATTATACTGAATACCACTGATTGTACACTTTGGATGGATTTGTGCTTTATTAATACGTACCAATAAAATTGATTTGTTTTAAAAAAAAAAGTTACTGAACTCAGAATGACCTGATAAAAGTCATGCTTTGCTAAGACAATTAGAGGACCAGTGTGATAAGTATTTTGGAAAAGGGTGGGAGTGAAATTGAAGGATGAGGACCAAAGATCATTTAGGCCATTACTGTTACACAATCCAAACAAGCAATGAAGAGGACCTAGTCTTGAAAGACAGCTTAGGGGAGAGATACACAAGATATTTCAAAAGCAAGGTGCACAGGTCGTAACTAGTTGGATGTCCAGGATGAAAGGGGATCATTAGTCAACAGTGACTCCCTGACTTCCAAACATCAGGAAGTCAGATAGTCAAAGCACTAACATTGCTGGGGGGAGGGGAAGTTTTGGTTTTTGTTATAAAGAATATAGGCTTATAGAGGACTTAAAAAATGCATATATTCTGGCTGCCTATCTAATATGCTGAATTACATAATAAATAACTGGTATTAGTGTTGATCCAGGAAATAACCTATCCATTTAAAAAAATGGCAGCTCTCAAGTGATGCCTGAACAAATCATTTATTAATTTTCATCAGATTCTATTAGTCATTTTTGTAGAGGAGAATTTATATGAGCAGATTTAGGCTATAGGCTAGTAGGCCTTCAATAATAATCTAGGTGGCAGATTATGAAAATAAGGCCATGGCATTAGCAGGGCTTCTTAACCTACATCCAAATGGAAGGTTCTTGATACTCACTTTTTATGTAAGCTTCTTACTCAAAAATACTCATGGCAATCTAGGCACATATTTGTATTGAGGGATTGGGGCTGCTTCTATTCCTGTATAACACATAAGACGTTAGTAATGAATTTCAGTCTCAAAGAAATTGAAAAATTATACAAAATAAGAAGCATCAAGTGCATATTCTATGCAAGCAGCATCCTAGGTGCTGTTCACAAGTTAGGCTATTTTGTCTCAAAACAACTGTGTGAAGAATTATTTTTGTATCCATTTTACAGATAAGAAACCATAGTGACAGAGAGGTTAACCAACTTGCCATGGTCATGCGGCTAGTGAAGTACAGTTGGTATTTTATCTAAGGCTGCCCTTTCTGCCACAGCACCTGTCTTGATCATATGGACCCAGATCTGGAAGAGATCTTGAGAAGTCCTTGCTTCCTACTTCTTACTAGGCCACAATAAACCAGATAGATGGAAATACGGATCTCTCCTATTTCAAGTATGGACTCAAAAGATCAAGCAAAGCCCTGTCTTTTACACCCCAGCAAGAACTGTCTTTTGAGCCTCCTCTGAGCAGTAAGAATAGCTTTTTCCCCCTAACCCATACTTCCTATTCACCTCCAGTTATAAAACTAATGGTGGTACAGATTAGTTACCAGAAAAAGAAAAGCATTAATTCAGTCATAATGTGTTCTATCACACTTAAACATGTGACATTGTGACCATTTCCCAGGGAAATGCCAACCATAGACTTCTCTCACAACACAGGTAGGACACCTAATACACAAATGTTTTAGGAAAGAAGAGAAAACATATTCCTCAAGCAGGAATTAGAGCCAGTGGTAACTTATGGGGCAAGCTATGCTATAGTAAATTTTGCCCCCATATTCCTCAGAAAAGGCATTTTGTCCAGAGGATAAGTATAAATCACATATTTTAAAAAAGTATTTAAGATATTAACCAAAATAGGTACATCTTCTTTCCTTCTTGATTATGTTGCACGCAGACTTGCCACAATGACACTGTAAACTAAAACTGAAATGACAGTTTTATTCTAAGCTTTTATTTTTACCTCCTTACAGTTTTTGCTTTTCAAGTTAAAAAAAAAAAAAAAACCTTCTCATTCTTGGTACAATGAATTTTTTTTTTTTTGCTAAGTAATTAAAAACCAATTGTGTTTAAACCTTTTGAGATACTTGGTTTTATGCTGTATAACTCAGGATTTGGTTTCTAAAACCTCAAATTTAGCATTTCAAGAAAGAATGGTATCTATGGCATGTTTGAAAAAAATGTTTTGAAATGAAGTGATGGGCATTTAAAAATAGAATTCTGAGAGCGCACAGCTCCCTCCCATCTTTTTTCCACTGGGGAAGGAGAATGACACATCTGCGTTTGGTGCCAGAACACTGTTGCTGTGATTCTGTTGAGTTTTCCAGCGGAGAGGGAGCTACAAAGACCACTCATAATTACAGTGTAACCTTCATGAACATGCAGCAGTTCCCAACTGACACACTCAACTTAGAAATAGGAATGACCAGCACATCTCCCTACCACCTTGCCACCAGAGCCTTCCTCTCCTGCTCCCCCCACCCCAATCTCTGAACTTCTAGGGTACCTCAAACCATATTAGGCCTTACCCAATTGTCAGAGCTTTCATGCAGCACCAGTGTCCTCTCCCATGGCCACACTCAGGGTAGCTTTGGCTAAATTTCAGATTTCAGGAATCAAAGGGACATAGGGAATGTGAAACTAGCTTTGAAGCCTAATACCCATCCACATATATATTTTTTCCTTCTAGGAAAAGCTATCCCAAAATTCAAACAACTAACTAAAAAGTAAAATTTTGGAAAATGAAGTAATACCTCACCAATTGCAGGAGGCTCCTGAAAAGTATTGTTTGGTAAACCATGCTTAGTGTAAGGGAATTGGGGGAAATCACACAAAAATGGCTTTAAATAGATTTTTAAAACCTTAAAAGTAAATAAATATTCTGAAAAGCATTTGTTTTGAAAACAAACCAATTTCATCAGTATAAGCATTCAACATCTCTAGGAAGAATGCTTCTCTTAAAATACCTTCTTCAATGTTCCTGAAACACTACTGCAGAGTCACGATCTGCTTGGGCAGATATTTCAAAATTTAGTCAATAAGCACCCATTATCTCTTTAAAAATGTTTCAAATTAGTGGCTACAGCCTTCAAATACATTGTAGTATTCAGGAAAAGGGGCCTCCCAGGTCCCCTTTCAAGGAAGGACTGGCTGCTCATATGAAAAGAATATAGCCAGCAAACCTCCTGCTGTCAGCTCCTTCAAGGTCTGCAGAGAGCCTCCTCACCTCAGCTTACCTTCTTCCCAGGGCAGGCTGCATCCAGTGACTGAGCCAAGCAGGCAATACTTGTTCAAAAGCACTTCACCAGGGTGGCCAAGGCTTTGTCAGGCCTGCATTGCAGTTAGACTCCTCCCTCTGCCCAATCCTGCTGTCTTTCCCCTTCCTCTCCCAGGTGTCTATTTCTAATAAATACCTTGCACTCCAAACTGTTTCAGTATCCGTTTCCAGAGAACACAACCTGTGATATATGTTTTTTTTACTTGTGTTCTTTCTTGCTTCAATCACTACATATTTCAGGAAAATGTTTGTCTAAATCCATTTTCTTGAATTATCACGAGACGTAAAAGCATGTTTTCAGGGTCTAGCCTTCATTTCATTTAATGAAAGAAAGGAATGTAAGTAGATTTCTCCCTGCATTATCCTACATAGTACATGGAAGAGAAAACAATTGTTGTTCTTTTCTTTATGAAGATTAAACTACATCTTGCTGATAAAAATACAAATATAAAATAGCATTTATTCATTTGCTATTACTGAATGCCTCCCACATGCCAGAAACAGGTGAAAGCACAGTGAAAAAACCTCCTGCTCCAGAGGAGTTTGCTTTCTACTGGCCAAGACAGACAATGAACAAATCAGAAATGCATATAATACAAAGCAATATCAGGGTCTGTGCAGAAAAAATAAAGCTGGGTGAGGGGATAGACAATGACTGGGAAAGTATCTATTATTTCAAAACCACAAGTAGGAAGGGATTTCTGTAATCCATACATTGCTGGACTTGCACAGTCATATATACATTTAGTACATTGATTTCCTAGATAGTATATATCATTTTTGTTCTAGTAAAGAATTCATCACATTCAACTTTTCTAAAATAATATTTCTTCTGCATGGTGAATCCACCTGCTGTATGAAACATAAAATCTTAAATCTATGTTACAAACCTATATAGCAGTTCTGTCTTTGGGAAAGAGCAGCCTGAACCATCATAAGCTGTAGTCAGACACAGATGTTTCAAGCAGATGGCTTTAGTGGGCAATATCATAAACTTGCCAGATTTTTTTAAATATGAAAGTGTTTTCTGCCTCATTAGTACTTGATGGCTGACTATCCACAAACACCTGGTTTTCAGACTTCTTCCTCTCGTGAAAATAAACCCTACATAGTCTTAGCTGTAGAGGGTGGACAATCTTTGTCTGAAGGATCTAATACTTAGGTGAATTATAAAGTCACAGATGGGAAAAATTCCTTTCTCATGTAGCTTAAATGAGGTGACAAACTGAAATCAGGACAAATAGGAACATAAGAGTGTAATAACAGAGACAAATTAAATGACTTTGTTCTTTTCTAATACCCAAAACCCGTTTTGTCCAGAGGGAATCCCAGGTGGTTCAAAGGCTGCTATTTACATTATCAATACAAGAATGAAGAATACAAATGACATTTTCTTTCTGAAAATAACTGTACATGCATCTCTACTTTTGGTTTGCTTTTCATACTTTAGGAGTACTGTGTCATCATCTTTAGAGCATACATTACATGAACAGAGTGCAGTTTCTCAAGGCAGGTACTGAACTCTTGTTTTGAGTGGAGAAAAAAAGCAATGGGCTTGGAAGTGTGCAGAATTGAACAAATTCAGGTGCTGTAATTTATAAGGTCCAAAAGGTTAAATTGTCCCAAGGTTATAAATTTTTTTGTAAAATGGAGATAATAGCTACCCAAATACCTCACAAGGTTAATGCAAGTACTCTGCAAACAAAGAGATATGTAAATGTAAAGTAGTGTTAGAATTGGAGTTTACTTGTGTGGAATTTAAATGTTAATATATTATTCTGATATAATTTTCAACTTATCAGTAAAAATACAGTCATTCATTTGAGAAGTATTTATCCATACCTTCTGTGCTACACTATGGGGAATTTTTTTAAAAAAAGGAGAGTTATCTCCATTATCAAGGAGCTTACCAATCAGATTTGAGAGTGGGGATATGGAGGGAAGATGTGGCATTCATTTTTGTCAATACTTATTGAGCACTTTCAATGTTCCAGACACTGTTCTAAGTGGTTTACATGTATTAAATCTTCTAATCTTCAAGAAGCTTATTAAATAGGTAATATTTTTATTGTTGTAATACAGATAAAGAAGTTGAAGCAGAGGAAGTTTAGAAACTTGCCCAAGGCAAGATACCTAGTAAATGGTAAAGTCACAAACTCAGGCAATTTAACCACAATGTTATATCACATCTTAAATTGGACAGAAAACATGCACATCATTAACAATAATAATGAATAATAAATAATAATAACTAACAACATCAAGGCAGCAAAATAATAAATGGGGAGGTCTCCTGGGGTAGGATGGTCAAGGAAGTCTTTATGATATAAAACCAAAACTAGATCCAAACATGTTTATAGAATTCAGACAAGAAAATTTGTTTAATAAAGGACAAATAAGAATATTATAGTCCATACATATTTTTTGACCATGCAATAGGTATACTGTTGTGAAATATTACATACAGAAAAATGCAAAAATCCCATATGTACTTTTGAAATATCTCATTGACTATGTACTTTCATAGATAAGCTTTATTCCATAATTAAAACAGCAGGGAAGCAGATGTGGCTTAAGCAATTGGGCTCCTGTCTACCATATGGAGTTCAGTTCCCAGGGCCTCCTGGTGAAAGCACGCTGGCCCACGTAGAGAAATGACGCAACGAAAAAAGAGACAAAGAAAAGACAGTGAGGGACACAACCAACCAGGGAGCTAGGGTGGCTCAAGCGATTGAGTGCCTCTCTCTCATGTCGGAAGGTCCCGGGATCGGTTCCCGGTGCCTCCTAAAGAGAAGATGAGAAGACAAGCAGACACAGAAGAACGTGCAGCGAATGGACACAGAGAGCAGACAGTGAAGGCAAGTGGTGGTAGTGGGGGCCGGACAGCAAAAACTGATTTAAAGCAAAGTCTATCTAGCTATATTCCAGTCCATTTTATTTCAAAGAATTACAAATAATTTAAGCACTTTCCTATAACCAAGACTATTCAATACTAGTCTATTATAATGGAAAATAACTTGAAACAGAATAATTTATGCCTTTCCATAGCAAAAAATGTTATAGGCAAATAAATTTTCAGTTTTCATGAGAAGCGCTGTGTTGATTTTCTATAACATGGACAGGAGACAGTCCCACTTGCCTCTATGACCTTTACATTTGCTAAAATTATAACATTTTGTATATAGAAAAACAATTTTGAGAGCTACTTTCAAATGACAAACAAAACAATGGCCAGTAATAGTTTCTACTAATTTCAATTTTTAGTGAAACAGTTCTACTGATTGCTTTTTGATCTTGGGTGAATTAAATGTAACTTACCAAACGATAAGTCTGGGCCTTTAAAACATTGAGATCAATAAAGTTCTCTTCATTGTCTGTCTCCTCTTCCTTAAAAAAAAAATAATTTTTAAGTTAACAATGATAAAAACTTATAGTTTGAAAAATGTTTTCCCAGATTTTGCACACCTAATATATTAAGCCTGGTACAAAGACTAATGCGAGAAAGGATATTTAAAAGCCTAGTGAAAGCATGCATAAAGTGGACATAATATTATCAGCTCATCTGTCTTTTGAAGTTTTTGATGGCGCCATTTAAATATAATCATTTTTGCAGTCACTGAGAAAAAAAAATTAAAAAGGAGGAAATGGAAGAGAGCTATTGCTATAGAACTAGAGATAAATAAATATAAGAACAGAAGCAGGAAACAGTGCCAGGCAGCATATCTGAAAGAGAGATAGTGGAAGAAGTTAAAGGAAATTTCAAAATGACTGAAATGGATAAAAAACAAGGGGTGGATACACACAGAATATTCTTACTTGCTCCAGAGACCAATAATGTTGATGCATATTTTTTGTATCTCATCTTTCTATGCTTGGGCTTGATAAGTTAATGGTCAGCAGTACCCCCTTAGCTCAGGTAGATTTTAAGCTGGTCCTGAACCCCCAATCAATTGATGGGGAATGGGAAGAAGTGACCCTTTGAGCGGCACCCCCCTCTACAATATACAGGAAATATGGAGTCTGAGCAGGTTCTATGAACATGTCAGACAAAACATGAGTTTCCCTCTTTTTTTTTTTTAAAGATTTATTTTTATTAATTACATTTCCCCCCACACACACACTTTCTGCTTGTTCTTGCTGTGTGTCCATTCTTGTGTTCCTC
>PVKH010010288.1:7252-18436 GCA_004027955.1 Chaetophractus vellerosus | reverse complement strand
TCATCAGTCTTTCATCGGAGCAAACTCATCGAGGACCCTTCATCAGTCTTTCATCGGAGCCCCTGGCTTGCAGCCTGCCAGCGGAACCTGGACTTGTGTATCCCCACGGTCACATGAGAGACTCTTATAAAATCTTATATTTTTAACAGAGATCTCGTGTTGATTCTGTTTCCCGAGAGAACCCTGACTAGAACAGTGGCCATTTTCCAACCGCCCTTGGGTGAAGATAGCAGAGAAATCTTAAATACAATATATTTCCTCAAAACTATAAAAAAATATTAAAGGGGTGCAATAACTGGGCAACTATTGAATCAACACAGCTTCAAAAAGCTATAGAAGTAGCTCCTGGCCACCTTGCTGGTCCATACCCTTCTTCCTTTACAATGAAGGATGGAGCCAGATTTCTCCCCCATTGTATACCCCTGGCTCTGTTCCAGAGGTAGAAGAGTCACCCCTATACACATACTAGGGTGCATGTATATCAATGCCAATCTATTTGATGGATACTGAAAGACTGAGCCCTGGAAAGTATCTCAGACTTGCCCTCCCATATTTTGTTCTGAAGGCAGAGAAGTGGCTTGCAGACATTTAGGACAGTGTAAGAAACAATTAAGTTGAACAGTCTGAAGCAAAGGACTACCTTCATAAAGTCTTTCAAGAGAGAAACCAGGGGAGGGTTAAAGTTCACTCAAACTCCAGTAAACTATAAACAGGGATTCCTAAGGACTCTAGCAAGCACAATCTCAGGGAAGAAGTAGGCTCCAGGGCTCCATCATATTAGGATATTACAGAGAGGAACCTACATTTTCCAATTGCTTTAGGCTGATCTTCCTGATAGGAGGGCTAGGCTCTGAAAGAGATCATCAGCCAAAGCAGAGCCAATTTCCAAAGAGATGTGAGCCTTTTATCAAATTTTATCCTCAGATAATATAAGAGAATTTAGGCTTTGATTTAAAAGTTAAATTAAAAAAAAACAAGATAGAGAATGACCATTTTAAAAATCTTATACAATATGTTTGTGCCAAATCAGAGCAGTACTTGTGTGAATGGACTCCAGTGTCAGAAATGTCAGATACAAATATTGGTCTCTCCACTTTCTAGCAACTCATATGGTGAGGAATTTATAAAATGAAGGTAATGATTGTTTCTATCTCATTGAATTATTGTGAAGACTAAATGAAATAAACTGAAAAATTTGAGGCTCAGTCCTTGCTAAAAGAAAGACAAATTTTATTTTGGTTTTTGGAAATTGTATATGTGCAGAGTATTCCAGTAAATGGATTTCTTTAAAATCCCCTTCTATCCTATTTCTTAGTCTAATTAATATAATCTAACAAATTTGACAGCTCATGTTTAAAAATTATATTAATTAATATTTAGACAATTTGGGTAAAGTTTATTAGTGGAATCTGGTCTCATAATTTTGGAAGAAAGTGATTTATTTGGTTTGTTAAACTTACAGTATCTACTCCATCCCATCTTCTTTTACAACACTTGTCACAAAGAAATATAATTATTTGTTTAATGCCATTCTCTCTCAAGAGGCCTCAAGCTACCTAAGGGCAAACATCTCAGGGAATAAATCCCAGAGTTCCATTTTAAAATATTAAAAAGTATAGAGTATAACAAGAAACAAGAAAAACAGAGGAACAGGAAATGATGGTCCATCCAAAGGAAGAGGAAAATAATCCAGAAGACACCAACAAAGAAAATGAGAATATGGACCTATCAAACAAAGCTATTAAAAAATATCTTAAACGTTTAAGGAGTTGAAGGAAAGTACAGAGAAAACACTACAGGATATTAGGAAAACAATAAACAAACAATATGAGAGTCCAAGTAAAGAGAGAGAAATGTTTAAATGTTACCAAACAGAACTAATGGAGTTGAATACCACAATAACTGAAATGAAAAATGGCCAGGAGGGATTCAAGAGCAGAATGGAGCAGGCAGAAGAAAGAAGCAGTGAACTTGAAGACAAGACACTTGAATGAGTCAGGCTGAGAAGTAGAAAGAATAAAGAAATATTAAAAGTGAAAATAGTCTAAGACAGCTATGGAACACCATTTGTGCACCAATATACATGTTATCAGAGTCCCTCAAGGAGAAGAAAGTAAAAGGGGGCAGAAAGAAGAGTCAAAGAAATAATGCCAGAGAACTACCCAAACAGCAAAACAAGTGAACATGCACATCCAAGAAGCTCAGAGAACACTGAACAGGGTAAACATGAAGAGAAATAAATATATTGATTACACTATCAAATGCAAAAGGCAAGAAGAGAGTTCTGAAAGCTGCAAGAGAAAAGCAACATGTTACATACAAAGGATTCCAAATAAGATTGAATACCAATTTCTCATCAGAAACCATTGAGACAAGAAGGCATTGGGTTGAAATGCTTGCAGTGATGAATGAAAACAAATGGCAGCCAAGAATTTTATATATCCAGCAAGACTCTTTTAAAAATGAGTGAAGATTAAGTCATTTTCAAATAAACTAATGCTGAAGGAATATTTCACCACTAGAACTGTCCTATAAGCAATCTTAAATGGAGTTCTTCAGACAGAAATAAAGGAACACTAGGTAGTAGTTCAAAGCACACAAAGAATACAGACCTGTAGTACAGGTAATCATTTGAGTAATTATAAATGCCAATATTACTGTAGTTATTTTTTGTATGTAACTATACTTATTACTTCCTAATAATAAGGTGCTAAAATGCAAATGCATAAAAAGTAATGAGGACAATTGGTCATCCATCTGGACAAAAAATCAATTCACCCCCTAGATTTCAAATCCTACCTCATGTCATTCAAAAAATCAATAAAAAAGTAATGATAACTCAATGGTATTGAACATACAATGTACAAATCTATAAGTGGTAACAAGTACCAAAAAAAGTGGGAGTGAAAAGGGGTATAGGAAAAATACATGTGCATGCTATTGAAGTTAAGCGGTATCAAACCAAATATTAATGTTATATATTTAGGGTGTTAAATTTTAACCCTATTGTAACCAGAAGGAAAACAAATGAAAAATGTGTTGAGATAGAAATGAGAAGACATTCCAGTAAGGTACTACAGAAGAAAGCAAATAAATATAAAATATGCTTTAATAGAAATGAGTGCCAAAAATTGAATAAGACTTACAAAGGCTAAACAGAAAAAGGTAGAAGAAAGACCTGCATATTCAGTATTGCCATTAAATGTAAATGGTTTAAACTCTCAAATCAAAAAGAAGGTATTTGCAGAATGGATAAAAAAGCACAGTCCATGTAAGTTGATGTTGAAAGGATGGAAAAAAATCTACCATGCAAGTAGTGACCAAAAGAGAGCCGAAATAGCTATATTAATATCAGATAAAATAGACAAAAAGAAAACATAAAAAGTGTTTTCCTGTCCCTTCTTTAAAACATTTACAAGGAAAAAAGATGTTCATTATTTACTGATAAAGGGAACAATTCAACAAGGAGATGTAATAATGATAGATATATATAAGCCTGAAGCACATTGTCACAAATGACACAATGGAATTTTGCATTCTCATATCAAGTTGGATTATAAGATACAGAATATTAGACAATAGGTGCATCCAATGCATCTAAAGACCCATATTTATTGTTATTTCAACCACCACCAAATGTACTTAGAATAGATACACTTAGTACCTGAAAAAAAACCCTTACTTAAGTTCCAGGAATTTAAATTAAGGGTCTTTATGGAAGGAAGGCTAAGTAGAAACCCCATTATCTGTCCTCCATACTACATGCCAAATTAGGGAATCATCAGACTTGAAAGAAACTATGTCAACTGCCCATATCATATCCAAAAATTATTCACCTGCATGTCCTTTGCACAAACCAGTTTAATCATGGGGAATAATAATGAGTAGGTGATAAATCAAATCATAACTTCAGTGTACTTATGAAATTGTGTCATTTGTAAAAATGTGCTCCACATATCTCCAACTCTTGGAAGCTTATCCAAACAAAAGCTGAACTCTGAAATGTATCACTGAATTTGCACTGATGTTATGCTTTCCATGGTCTACCCCTAGCCAATAATTGAATATGACAGAAACATTAAGGAAGGAACATTTCTGAGGCATGTGGGATACTTATAGTCACCAACACTGGCTCTAGGAAACACTGATGTCCTTCCTGAATCCTTACATTGCAGAGTGTTCCAGAATTCTCCTACCTAACCTTCCCTCTTGACTCCCTCCTAATTATTCTCACAGGCATTTTGCCTAATAAATTCCTTGCATGTTTAATTCTGTATTGTTGTTTGCTTCTCAAAAGACAAAGACTAAACAAAAAAATTTTACTGAAGAAGAGCAATACAGACTCTGATATTTGATATGAAAAGACTGATTGAAGAATTACCTCTTCTCCACATCCATAAACTAGAAGGCACAGAAGCACTTAGCCTTTACATGGCATGGGCAAGAGTATATCTTTACAGTCTTTCTTCAAGGCTAGTAATTCTCCTACTGTAGTACACAGAAATAGTCTGCAGGAATCTTGATTTTCTTGGCATTCCACAAAGCAAAACTCCAGCCAGTATACAATTTGAGTCCTGTTAATTAGAGTGCTGAAAAAAAATTCCAAGTATCCCAAATATTCTAGTAATATACATGAATGGCAGGGAATAGGAAAACTTGAAGATTCAGGGGTCAATCATATGAGTGAAATTTTGGGGAACCTCATTGTCCTAAGTTTTCTGAAACATCTTTGTTTTCTGGTAAAAGATGTGATTTTCTCTCTCCCATCTCATTACTCTGAACAATGCAGAAACTTTGAAGGGTGTCTTTTTGATTTATAAGTAGGAAACATTTGACAACACTACTCCAACCTCCTTTTTAGTTGACTCAAAAGGCTTCTTATTTTGAGTGAGATCCAGATCAAGAGAGGGCACTTCATGAAATCCATGTGGCAATTCAAGATTCCCTGACACTCAGGCCAAATGATTCAACATATTTTATGGAACTTCAGAAATCTGTGTTGAAACAGGAACATGTGGAGTCTTTAGTAAGCTCATAGATAAGTACTTAGATTTCTGGAGAAATTCCATGTCATTTTCCATTTCATGACACTTGGAAAACAATTCCATATCTGCTACTAGACCGTAATAAAAATTGGGTGCCCATATGACTCAATCAATTTCAATGAGTTGAGTTTCTTCATATACATCAGGCAGTCTCAGCAGCAATCCATTATAGGATCAGGCTCAAGTAGGCCTAGAAGAGATGGTGAATTACAGACTCCCATATCAGCTACCTTTGCTTTACTGAAGCCTCTTCCATAACTCACACTAAGGCCACAATGGGGGTTTCACTATGATCCACTTATGGCCAAATGGTATGGCTCACTTATGTGTTGGCATATGATGTCACTCTCCAGAAATGGACTTATTATAGCCCTACCCAGGATAGCCCTGAAGGATAGAGATAAATATATATTCTCTCAGTGGACAGACCTCTGAGCATTATACTTGAGCACAAATTCCAGGAAAATAGATGGCACACATTTTATGTTATCCAATTGATCTCCAGTTCACTCTCTAGGTTAGCACAATAAGGCCATAGATGCCATGATGACAGAAATGGAAGCTATGCATGGGCTTAAAAATATAGACTTCTCATCTGGGCTAATATAGTTTTTGCCACTGCTCTGTGCATGACTTGACAACAGCAAAATCAGAAGGTTTGCAGTATCATGCTGTTTTGTTTTTTTTTTTTTCAGGAAGACCAGTCAGACACCTATAACAATGCAAATACATTGAGTACTTTCTATCCTAGAAGAGAAGCATTCATCCATTACAATACTGATAAATATTCTGGATATGGGTTTAATTTTTATGCACATAGTACTTCCAAAATCAGCAACAGTTGAGGGCTCACACAATGTCTTATCTATTAGCATGTTAATCCATGCAAAATTTTCTTAGACCAAAAGGCTCATTTTGTGGCAAAACAGTTTGGACAAGAGCTCAGAAGCAGGGAATTCAAGGGTTGTACCATTTGTAATAATTTATAGAAAGCCAGCCTGAAAGAATTGTTAAATGGCTTGTTAAAAACTACTGAAGCATTAGCAAAAAGATTATACCTTCAGATTTGGGGCATTGTCCTGGTTGCAGTATATATGTTGGTACAATGGCCAATATATCGGATTGTAATCTCAACCATTAGAATATAAGAGTCCAGTAAGTAAGAGTGAAGGTAGAAATAATCTATCCCAGTATCACATCAAATAATCCAGTTGTGGAATCTAGTCCCCACAACCTTGGGATCTGTTTATGGTTTTTAGGGGCAACACTTCTGTTAAGGGAAAATAGTAAGAATTTCACTGAAATAGAAATTGTAACTACCATCTGACCAATTTGAACTTCTCATGCCATTGGATCAGCAGGCAAAGGGTGTTTACAGGCTGGAATACCTTGCTTATCATGAACAAGTATGAACCAATAAGTTGGATAGGATTATGTTTACAATGCAGAGAATTCACTATGGCATAACGTCTTCCATGCCCTTTGAAAATTTTCTTTGGGAATTCCAGCAATTACAACCTAATAAAGGCATGGAAAGTAAAGGTTCAGACATTTTTGAGATGAAGGTCTATATTGCTTTTCTAGGCAAATTGCTCAGACAAGCAGAAGTGCTTTTTGAAGGTCTTGGGAAGTCCAGAATAGGTGATCAAGGAAGATGAAAAATATCATGTGTTCCTCAGGAGGAGATGCAATAATGATTATAGATTTTTTTCATTAGGCTTTTTGTTGTCTTTAGGAAAGCACAGGTATCTAACATCTTGAAGGGGACACTCTGAGTAGACTTATAGATATCACCTTGGGACTTATTATTCTTTAAAAAATTAGACTCTAGTATGATAGAAGGTGCAATGGGATAGTATGAGCATTCAGACTGGATGCAAGTGGTGGACATGTATCAGACATTTTTATGCACCACTTAAATTATCTCAGGACCATCTCTCTTCCCAGCTTTTAGGCACTTGTTTCCTTTTAATTTTGCATGAATTGAGAAGCACTCTTTGCGGGATTGCACAGTTTCATCACCAAAATCTAATACCTGGATCCTCTGAGTTCAGATGAAGTGCCACACATGAAGTGGGATCTGTCTTCCTCAAAAGCTACATAAGAGGTAACCAGCAAGATGGTGGCAGAGTAAGGAGCTCCTAGAGTCACCTCATGCTACAGTACAATTAGTAATCACCCGGAGCTACCTAAATTACCTGTTTGGGGGCTCCAGGAGACCAGAAAATCCTGCAACATCCTTGAATGAATGGAAGGAAGAGACTGCCCATCTGCAAAGAAGATTCACAAGCGGAGCACTCCACGCCAAGGGGGCTGGTGCCCATCCTCAACTGGAGGCACAAGCCACCTTGGGAGCTATTCTGCTGCTGGAATTGGAAGCTCTATTTCCCAGACATTTGGGCACCAAAGTCAGCTACTAATTATTAAATTCATCTGGCTAAAGTATAACCCTAAGAACAGCTAAAGTTTGAAGCTGTCCAAGTCAGAAAGAGGCTGGTAGCCATCATCTTAACTCCACCTCTGGCATGAGGGGAAGTGGGGAGACTGAAAATCACAGTGCTGGTAGGGACCAACTTCTTTCCATCCAGATCAGATTGCAACTCTAGCCTAAGCCCCAGCCCCACCTCTCCAGGAAAATACAGGTCACAGAGGCGTGTGATCATTCTAATCTGGTTGTACAAGCCACCTAGGAGCTGTTATGTGGCTGGAGTTAGAAGCTCAATTTCCCAAAAACAGGGGAGGGAGAGACAGTTGGCCACAGCTGCTGATTAGTAAATTTGGCTGGCTGAATTATAACTCTAAGAACAGCTTAAGTTTTAACCTGTCCAGGTCAGAAAGAGGCCTGTAGCCACCATTTTGACTCTGTCCCTGGCATGAGGGGGAGCCTTGCTGACTGAAAATCACAGTCAAAGTAGGGATTGGCTTCTTTCACCCAGATTGGGCTGCAGCCCTAGCCTAGGCTTCAGGCCTATCTCTAGCAAGTAGGAGGCTGGTAGGCCCTGCACCAACCTCTCTGGGTAACTGCAGGTACATTCAGTTGGCACAGAATGAATAGTCAGAAGTCTACCAGGGTAAC
Source organism: Chaetophractus vellerosus (assembly GCA_004027955.1). Taxonomy (NCBI): domain Eukaryota; kingdom Metazoa; phylum Chordata; class Mammalia; order Cingulata; family Chlamyphoridae; genus Chaetophractus; species Chaetophractus vellerosus. The sequence continues at coordinate 10,315 of PVKH010010288.1, read as the reverse complement.
TGTGGTCTTTTTGGACCTGCATAGTATAGACTGCTGCCCACACCTGCAGCTTCATTCCCAACCCAAGCAGGGGAGGAAAGGGTGTGATGCTTCATCAGTCTCTCTGGGCAACTACAGTCTAGGCCTGCATGAGTTGGATTATTCCACACAGCTGTGACTCTGTCCCTACCCCTGGCAAAGGAGAAAGTTGGGAGAAGTTTCATTTGTCCTTGGGCAACACGGGCAGCTTGAGCCTCCACAGCTTACAGCACCAACTACAGCCTTGGCTCCTATTAAACAACCAGCAAGATAGAAAGGGCAAGAAAGCCCTAAACTAAAGAGAGAAACTGCACCCAGAATAAATACACCTAATAAGGCAGATGCCAAGATGCCAACAAAAAATTACAATCCACACCAAGAAACAGGAATATATGGCCCAGTTAAAGGAACAAGCTAAGCCTGCAGATTACATAAATGAGTTGAGACAGCTAATCATAGATGTTCAAACAAATATCCTTAATAAATTCAATAAGATGGTAAATACATTAAGGACATTAAGAAGATATTGGGTGAGCACAAAGAATTTGAAAGCATACATAGAAAAATAGCAGATTTTATGGGAATGAAAGGTGCAATAAATGAAATAAAAAATACACTGGAATCATTTAATAGCAAATTTGAGGAGGTAGAAGATAGGTTTAGTGAACTTGAAGAATTGGCCTCCAAAAGCGAACGTACAAAAGAACTGATGAAGAAAATAATGGAAAGAATTAAACAAGGTCTCAGGGAAATAATGACAGCAAGAAACATGCAAACACATGAGTCATGCTGTCCCAGAAGGAGAAGAGAAGGAAAAAGGGGCAAAAGGAATATTTGAAGAAATAATGGTAGGAATTTTCCCAACCCTATTGAAGGACATGGCTATCCATGTCCAAGAAGCACAACATACTTCCATCCGAATAAATCTGAATTGACCAACTCTGAGACACATAGTAATCAGAATGTCAAATGCCAAAGACAAAGGGAGAGTTCTGAGAGCAGCAAGAGAAAAGCGATGCATAACATATAAGGGATACCCAATAAGATTAAGTGCTGATTTCTCACCAGAAACCATGGAGACAAGAAAACAGTGGTATGATATATTTAAGATATTGCAAGAGAGAAACTTCCAGCCAAGAATCTTATATCTGGCAAGATTGTCTTTCAAAAATGTTGGTGTGTTTAGAATATTCATAGATAAACCGAAACTGAGAGAGTTTGTAACCAAGAGACCCGCTTTGCAGGAAATACTAAAGAGGTGCTACAATCTGAAAAGAAAATACAAGAAAGAGGCTTGGAAGAGAGTCTAGAAATGAAGATTATATCCATAAAAGTAATTAAAAGTCTCAAAAGAGTGGTGAAAATAAAATATGACAGAAAAAACCCAAAGGTCAAAATAGGTGAAATGAGAACTGCCTTGACAGTAATAACACTGAATGTTATGGATTAAACTCCCCAATCAAAAGACATAGACTGGCAGAATCGATAAGAAAATATGAACCACCTATAAGCTATCAGCAAGAGACTCACCTTAGACCCAAGGATATTCTATTGAAAGTGAAAGGATGGAAAAATATATTCCATGCATTCACTAACAAAAAAAAAAAAAGCAGAGTACCTACACTCATATTAGATGAAATAGACTTTATTATTTATTTTAACAAATCAATTTTATTGAGACATATTAATAAAGCATACAATTCATCCCAAGTGTACAATCAATGTTACATATTATGATCACATAGATGTGTGTTCACTTCATTATTAGAGCATTTTCATTATTTCAATAATAATAATAATATAAAACAGACAAAGAAACAAGAAAATTCCTCTCTTTTCTACATAGCTGCTATTTCTGGATATTCTTGCACAATTATTTATTTGTTTTTTAAGGAGTTTTATTGATGTATATTTACATACCACAGGATCTATCCAAAGTGTTCAATCATTGACTTTATTTTTTTAAATACATGTTTTATTTTTTAAAGATACTTAGACTATATAAATGTTACATAAAAAATATAGGGATTCCCATATGCCCCACTCTCCATATCTCCCACATTTTCCCACATAAAGAACATCCTTCATTAATGTGGTACATTTATTGCAATTGATAAAAGCATTTCAGAGCAATGCCATTGAGCATGGATTATAGTTTACATTGTTGTTTACACTGTCTCCCATACAAGTCTGTAGGTTATGGCAGGATATATAATGGCCTATATCTGTCATTGCAATGTCATTCAGGATGATTCCCAAGTCCCAAAAATGCCCCTGTATTACAACTGTTTTACCCTCTCCTTGCCCTCAGAACCTCCAGTGACCATTGCCTTTACATCAATGTTGTAATTTCTTCCATTGCTAGAATCACAATAAGTCTATAGTAAAATACCAGTAAGTCCACTTTAGTCCATAGTTCATTCCCCAATCCTGAGGCTTCTGGGATGGTGGTGTCCACCCCACCTCTAATTGGGAGGGGGCTTCGATCTCATACAGCCGATGGATGGGACTCTCTTGCTTACAGTTGTAGGCTATCTCATTTCCTTGGTATGGTGGTTGTCCATCCTCACCTCCTTGTTAGTTGTCCTAAGAGAGTCCAATGTACTGGAGACTAGGTTTTGCAACTCCACTGAGGCTCAGGCCCACCTGGCTCATGGACAACCCAAAGATTTAAGTATCTTGGACACTAATAATATGCAATTTAAGGAGCAAGTCAGGGGAAAAATTCGATTTTCAATAGCAGCTAAAAGAATCAAATATATAGGAATAAATTTAACCAGTGATGTAAAACACTTGTATTCAGTAAAATACAACTCATTTGTTAAAAGAAAATTTTAAAAGACCTAAATGATTAGAAGAACATTCCATGTATATGAATTGGAAGACTAAATATCAGTAAGAGGTCAATTCTACCCAAAGTGATATACAGATTCAATGCAATCCCAATAAAACTTCCACCAGCATTATTTAAATAAATGGAAAACATGATTATCAAAATTATTTGGAAGGGTAAGGGGCCTCGAATAGCCAGAAACATCTTAAAAA
>PVKH010010287.1:0-18335 GCA_004027955.1 Chaetophractus vellerosus | reverse complement strand
TCTCAGTATGGCTTGTAATTTTTTGTTGCCCTCTGGTCATCATTTTATCTCGATGGGTTTATTCAGTTGATTAGCTTCTCTCTCTGCTCTAGAGTTCTATTTAGCTTGTAGTTCTGTGTGTCTGTTAAGATTTCTCATTGATACTTTCTTCCCCTTGTTGTATTTCCTTGCTTTTTTCTATGTTCCTTTGAAGGAAGAATATTAGGGCCAGAGCAATTGAAAGGGGTAATAAAGGAAAAGGGATAATAGTACCATTGATAAAAGTTAGAAGAGGGGCCATATCAGATTTAGTAAATTGAATATTTAACTCATGTAGGCAGTGTAGAGTGATAGGGGAAAAATTGGAGTGCCTACAATGGAATGGGGAATCAAATAGAGAAAAATATATAGAATATTTTATATGGCCAGAATAATGAGAGAGAAAACTAATAAAGAATAGGTTGAAAGAAAAAAGCTAGTAAAAAAAGAAAGAAAGAAAAGACAACAGAATAGACAAGATAGACGTTAACAAGGGTGAAGTTGAGAGCGATTGAAAAAAGGTGGAATGTAAGAACCACAACAGAAAGCTGAAGATAGAAAGATGAAGGAAGGAGAGGAGATAGTGTTGGTAGACACAATCACTATACACAGAGGATGGAAAGTTAAGGATGAAGAAGACCAGCGAGAAGAAAAAAGCTATCAGAACCTAATAAAAACAAAACAAAACAAAACAAAAAAAACACCAACAACAAGGAGGAGAGAGTAGAGGTAAGAAGCCCACAAGCATGCAATTAAATCTTAAGGAAAAACAGCGTTCCTTTTGGGCACTTGTGAAGCCTCTCAGCTTGTGTTCATTAATCAATTGCCTTGCAGCCTTCTCTCTGCTGGCTTTGAGGCAGAATTTAGCAATTAAAGCAAGTCAATATGTTTCTATTTTTTGATGTAATAAGGGTCCTTAAAGAACTCCTTTTCTAGACCACCCCCTCCTGTGAGGGGACCCCAAATAGGCTCATGGAGACTTATCTATTACTTCACACTGCCTGAAACCCCCCAGGGGAGCTGGGACTGTGTTACTCAGCACAGAGCTATAAAATGGCTGGGACCGCCCTTTGCCGACTCTTGTGTCAATGCCACCATTAAGCAGATTAGCCTCTCCCCTCAGCCCAGCACCACTTCCAGCCAGCTAATACACTCCCGTAAACTGCTAGGTGGTTCCGATGACCAAACCCACAGAAAAGAAACCCCTCTCCAGCCCTTGTCAGAACCTTCCCACTCTCAGGGTTTATCCCCCCCCAACAGGTCTACCAGTGAGGATTTGGACTGCCCAGCCCCCCTTCCAGAGAACAGGGCCCAGCCACCCATGTTTCTGGCTGGGGAGTAAAGAACTCACGACTTTATGCTGAACAGTCCAACTCACACTCCAGTTACCTCCAGACCGATGCACTTAATACTCCCGTGTCCCAGGCTCCCAATGCAGACCACGCTGTCAGGCTCCTGTCCCCAATCAGCCTTCCTCTGCTTCAGAGCCAGTGAGTGCGCACCTAAACCGATGCCATCTTGCCTCCTCCTCTGCAAAGTTCAGGCCTCACTCCTGGTTATTCCACAGGAAGCTTCTGAGCTCAGATGGAAGGATGTCAGGGAAGTTTAGCCCTCCATTGTGTTTTGTCACAACAAGCTACAATTGTCATTCATTGTGAAATTAGCAATATAACCTTTTATAGTTTCTTTTATTTTAATACTCTTCTGGCAGTAGTCTGTACTCAACTCTGCAGCAGCAGTACAGCTTCACTTTTATTTGACAGGTTTTTTCTTTTTTTTTTCAATTTTTAGAAATTTTTATTGAAGTATATAATTCATACAGGAACATACATAAGCAATAAGTGTGTATAGTAAAAGTTGTGTACTTACAAAACAAACATGCATAATATCATACAGGGGTCCAGTACATCATCCACCACCACATCTTGCATTGTTGTGAAACATTTGTTACAAATTATGGAAGAATGACATCAAAACATTACTACTAACTATAGTCCATATAATAAGATGTATTTCCCCCCCAACCCACCCTATTATTACTATTTTTAAATATATATTTTATTACAGAAGTTGTGATCTTAGAAAACAATAATGTGCAAATGTAGAATCTCATACAACATCCTTTCAGCAAATATCTAGAAAGTCATGAAAAATCTACAAAGCTGCTAACACTAACAAATGATTTCAGTAGAGTGTCAGGGTACAAGATCATTATGCAAAAATCAGTGGTGTTTCTATACACTAGTAATGTGCAATCTAAGGAGAAAGGAAAAAAATTCAATTTCAATAGAGACTAAAAGAATCTAATATTTAGGAATAAAATTAACCAAGGATGTAAAGCACTTGTATTCAGAAAACTACAATGCATTGCTAAAAGAAGTTTTTAAAAGACTTAAATAATTGGAAGAACATTCCATGCTCATGGATTGGAAGACTAAATATCATTAAGATGTAAATTCTACCCAAATTTATTTACAGATTCAATGTAATCTCAATAGGAATTCCATCAGCATTTTTTAAACAAATAGAAAACATAATTATCAAACTTATTTGGAAAGGTAAGGGGCCCTGAAAAACCAGAAACATCTTGAAAAGGAAAAACAAAGTTGGAGGACTCTCTCTTCTGGACCTTAAATCATATTACCTAGCTACAGTGGTTAAAAAAAAAAACAAAAAAAAAAAAACGACATGGTGCTGGCATAAAGAAAGACATATACGCCAATGGAATCAATTTTTTTTATTTTTAAAGAAGCTTTAGATTACATAAATGTTACATTGAAAATATAGGAGATTCCCATATACCCTATCTCCTCCCTTCCCATACTTTCCCCCATTAACAACATCTTTCATTAGTGTGGTACCTTTTTTACAATTCATGAACACATATGGAAGCATTGCTGTTAAGCATGGTCTATAGTTTACATTATGGTTTATCCTTTGCACTGCACAATTTTCTAGGTTTTGACAAAATGTATAATGGCTGGTATCTGTCATTGCAATATCATGTAGAACAATTCCAATGTCCTAAAAAATGCCCTATGTTACACCTATTCTTCTCTCTCCCTATTAATAAAGTATACAATTCATCCAAAGTGTACAACCAATGGTATTTGTTATAATCACATAGTTGTGCATTCATCACTACAATCATTGTTAGGGCATTTTCACTATTTCAATAATAATAATAAACAAAAAAACAGACAGACAAGCAGACCAACAAGAAAATTCTTCACCTCTCAATCTCTCTGTATTTCACCTGCTGTACATAGCTGCTATTTCTCACTAATCTGACACATTTATTGTTTGTTTGTTTATTTATTTATTTAACAGTTTTATTGAGATGTATTCACACACCATATCACCTTCAGTTTTAAACTGAAAATTTATCCATGCTTATTCTTTTTTACTAGCAAAATGGTTTAATTGTGATATAATTAAAATAATAATAAATAGTTCAGTTTAATTACCAATTGTGATTTTCATCGATGTCACTAAAACTCATGCTGTCTGCATAAAATTTCCAAAAGAACACATCAAAATGTTACATCCATCAGAGGAAAAAATCATTTGAACAGATTTGTGTTATTGACCCCAGCTAGACTAGAGATGTGTTTCTGTGTAACAATAGGAAAAACATACTTGCCCAACTCACATACAGAACAAGAAACAACATTTCACATAACACAAAGGTAAAAGTGAAATGTAGTTCCAACAAACCAAAGTTGCATTTAATGGAAAATATTTTACACTTAAGTTTTCACACTTAAGTCCAGTTACAATTAAGTAAATCAGAAATTCAGTTCCTCAGTTGGACTAGCCACACTCAGTGCCACATGTCTAGTGGCTACCACATTGGATGGTGTAAATATAGAACATGTCCATCATTGCAGAAAGCTACTTTGGGTAGCATTTGTCTGGAGTATAAATAACATAGAAATTATGTTTTATAGGCTTTTGTAGGAGTCCTGGAAACCATACACCATGAGTGAAATTATGATCTGCTTCCACACAACTTGTGCATGAGTTGAGGAATGCCTAGATTATGAATCTTCAGTAACATTTATTGGTGGGATTGTTGAATATAAAGTAATACATATTCAGTCTAGAAAACCTGAATATAATAAAAAAGTGTGTCTTATTTGCACTGTTTTTTCATTTAACAATATAAGACCACTTCTTCATCATATTAAGTATGTGTAATAATTTTTTAAAACACTATAGCATTAGTTTGCTTAGCTTATATTTTCTAAAATCGTTTATAAAAATAACTTAAAATCACAGAATTTTTACTCTAAGAAAACCAGGTCTCATTTTGATCATTTCCCTTTCTTCCAACCTACTTATCCTAAACAGAGACAAACATATAATTTGGGAACAAAAGTAAAACAAATCATTTCATTTATATGTACACAAAATTGCAGTGAGAGAATTTTTGAAAATATTGGTTTATGGTGCCTCATGTATGCCCTGGATCTTGATCATCAAATCGTTCTAGGCAGAAGGACTTCTTTTGAGTTGGTAATTTCCATTAGTCTGAACTGGAGATAAGGATAAGAAATGGAATAAATAAGGACTCTTGAGTCTTGAAATTTCTTTTCTTGAATCACGCTTACATTTAAAATTAAAGCTGATATTCAAAAACAGATGACACAACTGAACCTGATGTGGTTTTATTCATTTCTTCCATAAACATGGCATCTCATGTGTGTAAATATATGTCTGCATCCAATGAGCATGACATAGGGTAATCTGGATAAACAATTGGTTTACAAAATTAAAAACTATATATGCCATCTGCCCAAATAGTTCATCATTATGAGTGATTTCGCACTAAGCATGATTAGATTTTAATTTCCAGAATTATGCTAAAATAATCTAAATTGTGTATAGAATAAGTTGTTTCCAAGTTAGGACATTATGCACAAACAAATGCCTGAATAGATTTTATAGATGAAAATCTATAGAAACTGCTGGAAATTCCAATATTAGATTGATTTTGAATTATATTCTTCTTACTTGGGGGGCTCTCCTCCCACACTGAGTTGTGTGGGTGAACAAAAATAGGTAAAGCTAAGTAAATATGCTATTTGAGATATGAAATTTCCCAGCATTACCAGTAAACTATTTTGAGCAGTTAGCTCAAATTGAAAGTTGTAATTTTTATTTTTAGTAAATGGATTTATTTTCCCCTTACTTTTAATCATATATGGAGGAACAACTTTCTTCATTGGAAACTCTTGCTTCCACTTGTTATAAGAAGGTTTGCTAAATATAAAACAATAATTTTTAAGTAATTTAATTATAATTTATATTAATTTCTTTACCAGAGAATACTAAGTTTCTTTTCCTTCAGTTGTTGTATAATGCTGACCTTTTAATGTTTGTTCACTGGTTTGTGTGACTCATTACCACTCTTTAAAAGTAAAACGTCTTTACCTTAAAGTGGTGCCAAATCAGTCGGGGCCTTACCTAATTTCAAAAATACTGCTATGAAGAAAGGACCACATATGAAACATGACTAATCCTTTTATAAAGAGAAATCTGGTAATACTTTGTTAAGCTTGTATATTATATGGTTTTTGTCATATATGATTTAGGACTGCTTTTGAATAGGATATAACAAACATGAGGCTTTGGGAAAAATTAAAATGAAAACAAATTTCCCAGCGAGAATATCATTGTAAGAAGTGGTAAAAGCTGGCATATAAACTAGGTCAGATCAGTAAACTCTGGTCCTTGGGTCAAATCCACCCAAGGCCTGTTTTTGTATGGCCCATGATCTAAAAATAGATTTTACACTTAAAATGCTTGGGAAAAAAATCAAAAGAAGAGGAATATTTTGTGGCATGTGAAAATTATATCAAATTCAAATTTCAGCATCCACAAATAAAGCTTTATTAGAACACAGCCAGAACAATTCATTTGCAAATTGTTTATGGCTACTTTGAGCTAAAATAGCAGAGTCAAATAGTTGGAACAGAGACTGTATGGCTCACAAAACCTAAAATATTTACTAACTAACCCTTCACAGAAAAAGTTTGCTGAATTCTGAGTTAAAAACTATAATAAGCTAGGATTTTTTTTTACCTATGTGATTCGACAATGTCATTTTATGATGTGGAGTCTAAAATTCTTACATCAAGAAATATATTTTTCCTACATTTAGGAAAATATATTTATTTCAATACAAACAAAAGAACCATGTTTTGTAACATTGCATTCATATTCTTTATATCCTTGCTAACCATGATTAGTTACCTGGATACCTGCCAAATTTTCAATTTACTTTATTGTCAGTGGTTCAACCAAATTAAATATGGCAAAATGTATTTAGAATCTTGTGTCACAGGTAATGTCACAACATATTGAATACACTATTTAATTACTGAAATTGGCCATTTAAATAATCAGCAATCAAGCATAACAAAATCAATGTTTTTTTAAAGTTATTTATACAGAGATTTGCATGAGAGAAATGTAAATTATGTTTAATTTTATTTATAGGTTTGACAATTCATTTGATTTTTCCAAAGTGTGAAAAATAATCGATGGAAACTGCCCCATTTGCCTTTCCCTGATTCCATCTTGTCTAACTTATAGTAAATTATTATAGTAAATTATACTTTAGGAAATGAGAACAGTCTGTTTCATTGTATTTACTTGAGAAAATGAGAGGTTACTGTATTATATATTAACAGGATTGGACTATTAAAAAGGGGATTGTCAGTGGTATTTTTAAGGATTAGAAACATTTTTAACCATGTACTACTATATAGGTATATTATAAGTTGTGAAAAGATAGTCGCATTTGCAGAGATTCAAATTGAATGGTGCTGTGACCATTAACAAGAAAATTCATGGAGAAACAGGAAAAATAATCTAAGCTATTTAAACTCCTATCCTATTTGCTTTTCTGCGAATTCATTTTATTTGGAAAGAAAGAACATCATTCAGGATCTTTTACAATCAATTCACTCTACTTTGCTTATATAGATACAGCCACAAATGAATTTTGATAAAATTACTTGGATAGATTTTTTTGTGTCTGGTTATACTGTGGGTTGACTTCTGAGCTAACTTTAATCACTCACATGGCTCAATAGAAGGAAGTACTATTTAAAACTTGAGTCTGAAAAGTCAAGGGGCCCATTCACTGGATGTATGGACAAAGAGAAAAAAATGAATAAATAAAAGAAAAAAAGCCCTGAGTCAATCAGAGCACAAGATTTTCAGATGTCTAGGCAGCCTTCTCCTTGGGATAGATGTCACTTAAGTCAGTGTTCAGGTTCCTTGAGGGCAATGACTCTCCTACCCAGGTTCTCATGTGCCTGGGTCTGAAGTGAAGAGAGAGGCAGTGCTGGACCTCCAGGTCTTCCCTAGCCGGATGGACGTAACACACATAATATGCCAACCACACCAGCCCTAGTCTGACGCTAGATCTCAGATCTTTTCATCACCTTGGAGCTTATGTCCAAAGCAAAGCCAGCTTCTCCCTGGTTTCTAGTCTCCTAAGGTTACCTCACAAGCTGGAAGCTTATCTGTCCTTTGCTTATAGCCTCTTATGAGCAAGCAGAGGAGGTATACGTCGGATGTATATGTCTGTGGTGTGGGGGGGAGGGGGAAAATCTAATTCTTTTTGTTTCAACTTCTCTCTTACTGAAGGAAAACAGGCTTAATGACCTAGTTGTGTTGTGTTCACCGGTAGAAAGTTTTCTCTTGATTCATGACTAAAAGTAATAACAGACTAATTATCTAGATCCTAAATATAACATGAACTTGGTTTTGTTTTCAAGAACAGAAAAACATCTTCAGAGAAAAATAACCCAATTTTCCTATTTCCTTCTATTTATTTTTTATGAACTAATCACAAATAAAACAATTCAAAATATCTTTCATAATATCCATTTTTAAATTTTAGACAGAAAACTATACCTATATAGAATCGAAAAACCAGAATTTTAGATATGATACTAAATCCTGACATTTGTGGAAATTTATTTTCAGTTAAACAATGGATATGCAAGTGTAATATGTCCTTTATCAGCCTTTTGTCTCAATTTTTAAATTCATGAGCATGAAGTACAAGTGTGGCTATTAGATATAATTTTGTTTGTGGAGGGATTTATCTTACCATTTCTTATGTATCTAGTCTGTGCTAGAAATTTTACTAGATATTTTAAATTTACTATAACTAATCCTTAAAATAAAACACTTAAAGATGAGAACTAGCAGTATTTTATGAATAAGGAAACTGAAGACGTATACATATTGCCCCTTGATCTTTTAGAAATAAAATATATGTTAATACAATTTATAGAAGTTATTTAACTACTATCATCCCACTTTCCACAATTTGCTGTTTAAAATTTCACCAGGGTAGGCAAACTAATCATTTTTAAAAAGGAACTTAAAACAACTCAAGCAAGTCAAATTTTACTTGTCTTGCTGTGTATCTAGTTTAATAAATGTTGCTTAATAATTTTATCTTTACATATTTAAGTTATAAATATTTTTTAAAATACCATTTATTGAGTTTTTCTTATGCTATGGACGCTACAATACTCTTTATAAGTAATTTCTCATTTCAGTTCTTCCAGTACCCTTTTGCAAAGGGGATTATTATTCACATTTTCTAAGTGAGGAACACAAATACTGAAGAAGCTGTGTAAAGAGGCCCATGACAACAGAGCTGCAGGTGTTAGAACTATAATTTCACCCCCAGGTTACCCAACTCTGCAGCCTTGATTCTAAGCACAGCATAGATTGCCTGGAAAATTTACTAAGCAAAGACATCTATAGTGTTTGACAAGTAGTAGGCACTCACTAACTATCTGTTGAAGAATGGATGGGTATTCATTGAACAAAATCTCACCTCTATAATAATGGTTTATTTCCCATTTATTTCATTTACATTTTGGGGAAGGAGGAAGATTTGAGGATTGAGTGGTTTTACAGATTAACTATTAAAAATAACAGTAAATTTTTGAAAATGTTAAAAGTACCATGTTATTGAGTTAAATAAGCCAGACACCAAAGGACATCTATTATATTAAGTAATTAGGAGATGCAAATTCAAAGAGTGAGAAACTAGAATATAGGTTACCAGGGGCCAGAGTGAGGGAAGGAATGGGGAGTTAATGCTTGATTGGTACCGAGTTCCTGATTGGGGTGATGGAAAAGTTTTGGTAATGGATGGTGCTGATGGTAGCACAACATTATGATTATAATGAACACCACTGAATTGTATATTTGAATGTGGTTAATGGGGAAAATTTTAGATTATATCATATATATATGTTACCAGAATAAAAGTTTTTAAAAACCATAGACTTGTACAACACAATAGTGAGACCTAATGTAAAATATGGACTATAGTTAACAGTGTAATTATTAAAATATTGTTTCATTAATTGTAACAAAGGTACAACACTAATGTAAAGTGTTAGTAATAAGGAAAACTGCATGTGTGAGGGAGGTATATGGAAACTCTGAACTTTCTGCATGATTTTTCTGCAAATCTACAACTTCTTTAATTAAAAGAAAAAGCAATGTGCAAAAGGGAAAAAAGTATCATGAGCCAATCAAAGCATCTACCTGTAAGAAAATGTTCAATATTTAATAGTAGAGAGAAGCAGATGTGGCTCAAGTGGTTGGGCATCCATCTACCATATGGGAGGACCCAGGGTCGATCCCCAGGACCTCCTGGTAAGGAAAATGGCGAGCTTGGCCAGAGCAGCTAGCCAGGCCCACGTGGACATGCAGCAAGCTGGGCCCACATGGCAAACCATGCTGCAAGATGATGACGAAACAAAAGAGAGACACAGGAGAGAGCTAAGGCGAGACACGCCAGAAACCAGGAACTGAGGTGGCACAAGTGACAGGTTGCCTCTCTCCCACATCGGAGGTCCCTGGGATCGAATCCCAGTGAAGCCTGGAGGAGAAAAATGAGAAGAGAGGCAAGAAACAGACACAGAAGATCACCCAGCGAATGGACACAGACAGCAAGCAGGGAGTGGAGGGAGGGGTAATAACAGTGTAAAAAAAAAAACACACATTAAAATATTTAATACTAGAATCACATGGCAACCCATTAATAACACATCTCCTCTTCCTTGACAATAGCATGTAGATTTTAATAACTTAAGTCTCAGGATCCTAGTGAAAATTTATCATGATAGATAAGCCACAAAAAACTGAAACTGTCAAACAATTAGAAAGAAATAAAATTTCATAAGGAATGCAATAACAAAATGTTTTCTGATTTACAAATTAGGTCAGCCTTAACTATGACTTTGATTCACCCAGACTTCCTTTAAGTATATCTAGATTAATTGAATGTGAACTGGGGGCAAGGGTGAGGAGGTATTTTAAACAGCAACCAAATTTATTGCAAGGTATATGTCCTTCAGGTATTCTTTATTATACTGTAAGCATAAAGCTTTCTAAATAAGGCATATCTTAGTCAAAAGGCAGTCATACCTCAAATCTATAAGCATTGGCTTGAGAACCTCTGCATAGACTCAGAAAGGAACTTGAATAGCAGTATCAGATTTGTGTGTTACAATTTCCCCTTGATTGAATTTAATTTTTTAGATTTTGAGTATTCCTTATTTAATACTTTGCACCAATGTATCTTGACGTTCTCTAACTTTTCCCTTTTATGCAAGATCAGATTTTTTTGGTATAAAATGGTTCTGGGAGACTTCCGGGAAGATGGTGCCAGAGGAGCTAGGCAGGGCTCAACTCTCTCACAGAAACAATGGAGGAAGGGCAAAAAGCTATCCAAGGGAGTGCTTTAGGGATTTGCAAACCAGGAGAATGCTGCGTATCATCCAGAGAGACAAAGAGAACAAACCAAAACCATGAGTTATTCATCACTGTGACTGAGAAAATCACATGTACCCCACCCTCAAGGCAAATAGCCTTGGTAAAACCCCTGGTTCACTACAGAAAGCTGAGTGGAGAAAGAACATTCCCCTCTCTGGGAGGAAGAAGGGTCTGGCAGAAGGCAGAGAGTGGTTTCTCTTCAGTGAGTTTGGCAAGTTGAGCCCCTTTGAATCTCAAAAAAGACCCCAACCAGCACTGAAGTGGCCCCAGGGAGATGGGAAGGAAAACCCTATCAGGCAGGCTGTCACACCCAACTGCCCTGGGAGAGAAAGCAACTAGGTCAGTGCAAAGCTGGGTGGAAACAGGTGCCTAACCAGCCAAGAGAAATAGCCTGCAAACTGATAGAAGCCCAACGCACCTGAGGGAAAGGGAAAGGGGAGATCCAAATAAGTTTTCAGAAGCCTACCTAACCTTGAAGTGAGTGTAGTTTGGTGTGGGAACATCTGCCTGGCATATACTAGGTGCCTGGTTTGATTCCCTGTACCTCCTAAGAGAAGAGTTCCAGAGAATATTCCATTGGGTTCTCAGGCATTCAACCAGCACTCTGTGACAGGGAACTGAAAGACTGAGAATTTTTTTGTTTTAGGTTTTTTGATCTGTTATTTTTTATTTTTTAATCATTTTTTTTACTTTCATTTTCTTATTCTTTATTTTATTCACTAAAACCAGGTACATTACCTGTTGTCGAAGGTAGTCTGCAGGGTAATTGATTGATGAGCGCTGGCAGCCTGAGATGGTTTCTAAGAGCCTGAAAGGAAAGCCTGTTTTCCCTGGGTTGTTTTTAGGAATTTTTTTTTTCTTCTTCTTCTCTTCTCATCTTTCCAGTCTTTTATTTTATTCTAACTTTTTTTTCTCACTTCATTTCTTTGTTCCACTTTTTTATTCTTTTCCTTGGTATTTTTTATGATTTTTTCATTCATTATTTATTTTCCTGGTTTTTTTTTTTAGTGTGATTTCTTTTCTATCTTTTTTATTACTATTATTCTTTTTTTCTCTTTCCTTTTCTATAGTCTTAATATTTTTTCAAGGAAACACAGACAAATACAAGGATATAGGATAAGTGGAACCAAGTGTCAAAAAGGAGTCTGAAAACAAAATAAAATAAAACCCTAGAGTAGAAAGAGAAGCTAACCATCTGAAAAAGCCCATTAAGATAAACAGAGGCCTAAATACCAACAAAAAATTACAAGCCATACTAAGAAATGGGAAGACATGGCCAAGTCTAAAAACCAACTGAAAAACAGAAGGAGATACAGAATGTGGAACAACTAATCAAAGATGTCAAAAAAAATCATGAATAAAGTTAATAAAGTAGGAAGAGATAAAGGATATCAAGAAGACACTGGGAGAGAAAGGAACTAGGTCAGTGAACATACATAAAAAGATCTGATGGTGATGAATGGCTACAATGTAAGAAATAAAAAATATGCTGAAGGCACAAAACACATTTGAACAGGAAGAGGAAAGAATTAGTGATGTAGAAGAGAGTACATCTGAAATCAGACAGATAGTAGAACAGATAGATAAAAAGATACCAAAAAAAATCAGCAAAGACTCAGGGAAATGAATGACAGCACAAAATGCACAAATATAAGCATTATAAGGATCCCAGAGGGAGAAAAGACTGGAAAGGGGACAGAAGGTGTGTTGGAGGAAATAATGGCTGAAAATTTCCCTGAGGGATGTGGACGTACATGACCAGGAAGCAAAGCTCATTCCAACCAGTATAAATCCTAACAGGGCTACCCCAAGACATATACTTATCAAAGTGTCAAATGCTCAAAACAAAGAAGACTGAAAGCAGCAAAAGAAAAGAGATCCATCACATACAACGGTTATTAGGAAACAGAAAGCTGGTAAAGTGTGGTGAGCTGATGTCACCACATATGATAGGGCAGTGGTTGGGGGGTGATAGTGATGCAGTGATATGACAGGTTTTGACAGTGCTGGAATGTTAGAAGAAGTAGGGTGAGGGGTTGGGTTGGACTATCCATGGAACTGGGATAGAGCTGGAAGAAAGAACAGGTAATCTCTGGGGATTTGTAAGTCCGTGGTTAAAATTACAATAGTGGGAATGTTCTTTCACCAATTATGGTAAGGGAGGGACACTGGTCCAGGACATGTGGAATGGGGGAATACTCAGGATAAGGAGGACCTGGGGAGTGGTTCTATGGAACGTGTAAGTGTTCATCTTGTCATAGTATTTTATCTCAGTGGGTGGAGACCCACACAATAAACAAGAAAATATTAAACTCCCATCCTGGAGAGTTCTGCTATGTTCTCAGTTAGAGGGGCAAGAATCTCTCAAGAACACAGGCAATGCCATATAAAAGAAATCAGACCAATATGTCAAGCCCTCAATATTATTGCATGTAACATTGAGCCTTATTCTTAAAATTTGAAACTTAGTGGTTACCACAGGTTCCAAGGGTAGGGGAGGGAAGAATAGAATAGATGAAACATAGGGCACTTTTAGGGCATAGGAATTGTTCTGCATGACTTTGCAATGACATACAGGCAATTTTAAATTTTGTCAAAACCTGTAAAAGTATACAGTGCAAAATGTAAACCATAATGTAAACCATTTACCATAGTTAGTAGCAATGTTTCAATATTTGTACATCAGTTGGAACAAATGTAGCATACATATGTAAAATAGTAAGGAAAAGTGGGAGAGGGGAATAAAGTTGAGTACATGGGAATATCCTATATATTCTATGTGACTTTTCTGTAATCTAAGGCTTCTTTGAAGATAAAGTGACAAAAATAAGATACTGGGGGAAGATAAGGAAGAAATTGTCAATGTTCATAAAAGGTAACAGATCTTATGGTGATGAAGGACACATTGAAAAAAATTTACATTGCTTTTTAAATATTTTTTTTCTAATTTGTTGGTTTTCATTATTAATATTATTTTATGTTGTTATTATTTCTATTTTTTGTTTTGTTTTGTTTTGGGGGAGTTTTGGATCACAGAAGGTTAACAACTATGATAGGGGAGGATCATTGGTGCAGGGTTCAATGATGGGGGGATGTGTAGGGAGGAGTGCACCTAGGGCATGCCTTTATGTCATATGAATATGTCCCAATGATTATCAGGCACTCTCTTGGTGGGTGGAGACCCACATAATAACCAAAAGAATATTGAATTCTCATTCTGGGAAATCCTGCTACATTCTCTAATAGAGCAGCAAGAATCTCCTGAGTACATGGGCAGTGCCTAGTGAAGAAGTACAGACCATTATGCCAGGCCCTTGATATTGATGGTTGAACTTACAAAACTTTTCTTGTGAAATTGAAATTTAGCTTAGTATTATATATTGCCTAAGAGTTACCTCCTGAAAGCCTCCTTGTTGCACAAATGTGGCCTATCTCTCAGGGAAACTCAGTAAATAAATGCACTATCTTCCCCCCAGCATGAGACATGACTCCTGGGGATGACTTTCCCTAGTACCAAGAGACAATTACTAAGCACCAACTACTGGTGAATCTGGAAAAAGACCTTGACCGAAAGGGGAAATTTTAAATACAGATGAGGTTTTTTTGCTGAGAGATTTCAAAGTGAATTGGAATGTAGGTCATTCCAGAGGTTACACTTACGCACATCTCAGGAGGATTTCATTGACTGCCACAGTAAACAGTGCCTCAAACAGTGAGGCTCCTGAGGGCTCTAGAGACTTCTAGACATTATTGGCAGAGCAGACAATCTCAGGACTTCAGCACCCTGTCATTTGGCCTTTACTTAAGAATATTTGTTTTCCAATGTAACAGAGTTAAACTCATTTATAATTTTCCTACACATGACTCTTCTGACCCTTTATTTGAAGTTATAATTAGCATTATACTTTTAAAATACATGTCCCAGAGACTTAAATCTTTGGTCTGTTCATATGCTAGTTGAGCCTAAATCTCAGCAGAGTTGCAACACCTACTGTGCAGTTCATTGGACTTTCCCAGGACAACTAGCAAAAGGGCAATTATGGGCAATGCCCATCCCAAAAAACAGAGAGTATCTACAACTACACATCCATCTGCCCCATGGTATCTAAGCCCTATCTCAATCAGAAACACAGTGGGCATTACCACCCCAAAATCCTCAAGATGGAGGAATAAACAAACATAATGGGGGAATGCAACTATGGATTAAAATTAATTTACTATTATTCTAGCAATGGAAGAACTTCTATCATTGATATAAAGGCAGTGGGCACCAGAGGTTCTGAGGGGTGGGAAAGAGAAGCATAGATGCAACATGGGGCATTTGGGGGACATGAAATTGTCCTGTATGACATTACAATTATGGATATAGGCCATTATACATTTTGTCAAAACCTATAAAATTGTGCAGTGCAAAGTGTAAAGTAAAATATAAATTATAGTCCATGGTTATTAACAATGCTGCAGTATGTGTTCTTCAATTGTAAAAAAATGTACCACACTAATAAAAGATGTCGTTAATGGGGGAAATTGTGAGAGGAGGAGAGGACAGGGTATATGGGAATCCCCTATTTTTTTTATGTAACATTTATGTAATCTAAATCTGCTTTAAAAATAAAAATATATTTAAAAAGATACACTAGAAGCACATGACAGCTTATTTGACAGACAGAGGAAAGAACTAGTGATGTTTAGGATAGTACCTCTGAAATCAGACAGACAGTAGAAAAGTTAGGTAAAAAGATTGAAAAAATTCAGCAGGGACTCAGGGAATTGAATGGCAATACAGAATGCACAAACATATACATTATAGGAATCCCAGAAGGAGAAGAAAAGGTAAAGAGGACAGAAGGAATGTTGGAGGCAATAATGGCTGAAAATTTCCCACCTCTTTTGAGGAACATGGATGAAGATGTCCAGGAAACACAGCAAACTCCAACCAGAATAAATCCCAACAGGCCTACCCCAAGATGTATACTTATCAAATTGTCAAATGCTCAAGACAAAGAGAGACTACTGAAAGCTGCAATAGAAAAGAGATCCATTACATACAAGGGAAAGTCGGTAAGGTTAAGCACTGATTTCTCATCTGAAACCATGGAGGCAAGAAGGTAATAGAATAACATAATTAAAGAGCTAAAAGAAAAAAAAATTCCAGCCAAGAATTCTATATCCAGCAAAGACGGCATTCAAAACTGGGGGAGAATTGAAAATATTCACAGATGAACAGACATTAAGAGAGTTTCTCAACAAGAAACCTGCCCTTCAAAAAATACTAAAGGGAGTTCTGCAGATTGAAAGGAAAAAAACAGGATAAAAAGGATTGGAGGAGAGTGTATAAAGGAATATTATTAATAAGAATAAATAAAAAGAGAAAAACAAAATATGACATATATAAATGTAAAGAAATATGGCTAATGGAAGTATTGCCTTGCAAGTAATAACATTGAATATCAAAGGGTTAAACACTCTAATCAAAAGACACAGACTGACAGAATGGATGAGAAAATAAGACTCATCTATATTCTGTTTACCAGAAACTCATCTTAGTCTCAAAGAGATTGCAAATGAATGGTTGGAAAATGATTTTACTTGCAAACAATACCAAAAAAAGGGCAGAAGTAGCTCTACAAATAATTGACAAAATAAATTTTAAATGTAATACTATTGTAAGAGACAAAGAAAGCTACTATATATTAATAAAAGGGGTAATCTATCAAGAAGAAAGAACAATCATAAACATTTATGCACATAACCAGGGAACCTCAAAATACATGAGGCAAACATTGGAAAAACTAACTGGAGAAATAGATTCCTCCACAGTTACAATGGGGGGATTTAATACACCATTATCACCATTAGACAGAACATCTCGAGAGTGGGTCAATAACAAAACAGATATCTTGAATAATATGTTAGAAGATCTAATCCTATGCAGAACATTTTACCCAAATACAGCAAGATATACATTCCTCTCAAGCACACATGGATCATTCTACAAGATAGACCACATTCTAGGTGACAGAACAACTCTCAAAAATTTCAGAAAGTGTAAAATTATACAAAGTAATTTCTCTGACCACAAGTGAATGAAACTGTAAATTAATAATGGGCAGAGAACCAGAATAGGCACAAAGATATGAAAGTTAAACAATACACTCTTAGGTAATCAGTGGATCGAGGAGGAAATTCAAAAGAAATTAGTAACTACCTTGAAACTAATGAAAATGAGAGCACAGCATATCAAAGCCTATGGAATGTAGCAAAAGCATTGCCAAGAGGGAGATTTATAGCTATAAATGCCTATATTTAAAAAGAAGAAATAGCTAAAATCAAAGACCTAACTACACAAATGAAAATCCTAGAAAAAGAACAACAAACTAATCCCAAAGCAAGAAGAAAGAAGGAAATAAAGATTAGAGAAGAACTAAATGAAATTGAGGGAGAAAAGCACTAGAAAAAAATTAACAAACCCAAAATCTGGTTCTTTGAAGAGATTAATAAAATTGACAAACCCTTAGCTAGACTAACAAAGAAAAAAAAGAGAGAAGATGCAAATACATAAAGTAAAAACAAGGGAGGGGAGAGCAACACTCTTCCCACATAAATAAAGAGTATCATAAGAGAATACTTTGAAAAACTATAAACCACCAAGATGGATAACTTGGATGAAATGGACAAATTTCTAGAAACACACAAGCAGCCTACAGTGGCAAAGAAGAAACTGATGAACTCAACAGACCAGTCACAAGTAAGAGATTGAATTAGTCATCAAAAACCTCACAACTAAGAAGAACCCACGACCAGATGACTTCATAGCTTCTACCATGGCTTCTACCAATCATTCTGGAAAGAACTAACACCAATCCTGCTTAAACTCTTCCAAAAATAGAAGTTGAGGGAAAATTGCCTAACTCATTCTATGATGCCAACATCACCCAATTACCAAAGCCACATAAAGATGCCACATGAAGAGAAAACTACAGACTAAAATTTCTAATAAACCTGGATTCGAAATTCCTCAACAAAATACTTGCTAATCTCCTAAAAGGTAAAGTAAAGAAGCATCTACGAGATTTGATAGTAGGAAATGGTTTCATAAATTTTACACCCAAAGTGTAAGCAACAAAAGATAAAATAGATAAATGGGACCTCCTCAAAATTAAAAACTTCAAAGGAATTTGTAAAGGGGAATGGAGAGAGCCTGCAGCTGCAGGCAGGACAATCTCTTCCATCGTAACCATGGGATATAAGCCCCCTCTCACTTGGTGGTGGAGGGGACATCACCATCCCAGACTCCTCAGGATTGGGGGAAGAACTATGGACTAGAATGGACTTGTTGGTGTCCTGCTATAGACTTGTGATATATGCAATGGAAGAAATTGCAAAATTATGTGGAGCCAGGGTCACTGGACACTTTGGGAGCAGGATGAGAGAAGGGCAATTGTAATTCAGGGGTTTTTTTTTTTGGGGGGGGGGGCCAGGAATTGGCG
>PVKH010010286.1:0-18333 GCA_004027955.1 Chaetophractus vellerosus | reverse complement strand
ACATATACATATATATCATTATATATTTTTTTATTTATTTAATTTTTTTACATTTTTGAATAGCCCAATCATTTAATAAAATCTTGTTTTCCTTTTTCTATTT
The DNA here is from genome assembly GCA_004027955.1 of Chaetophractus vellerosus. Lineage (NCBI taxonomy): Eukaryota > Metazoa > Chordata > Mammalia > Cingulata > Chlamyphoridae > Chaetophractus > Chaetophractus vellerosus. The sequence goes on along the minus strand of PVKH010010286.1, from coordinate 18,230 downwards.
TTTTTATATTTTTAATTTTCTAAAATTATTTTGTATTATCAAGTTCACCTATATTTTAACTCTTACATTTAAATACCATTATTATTTCATTTTCCTATTCATTACAATTGGTTACTGTGATGGCTTCACATGTGAAGAGGTTATGGATCACAGAAGGGTCACAATGTGGATGGGAGAGGAGCATTGGTGGGGGGTGTTAAGGTTGGGGGTGCATGGGAGGAAGTCCACCTGCACACACATAAAAGTCATACATAATTGTTCAAAGGCTCATGGGACATGGTCATGGGGTGAGGTATTAATCACTAAATGGGAGAACACTGAACTCCCATCCTTAAGATCACTGTCATATTTTCCAGATGAGTAGCAACATCCCCCTGAGTACAGGGGCAGTGTCTGGCAAAGGAGGATGATCCATTGATGGGCCCCTGTTATTGATGACTAGCCTTATGAGTCATTGCTGTTTAAATTGAAATAGCCTAGGGTTAAGGGGTGCCTAAGAGTTGCCTCTGGAGAACCTCCTTGTTGATCAATGTGGCCTCTCTCTAAGCCAAACTCAGAATATGAAAACATTACCTTTCTCCCAGTGTGGGACATGACTCCTGGGGATGACCCTCCCTGGCAACAAGGGATTACTAACAAATGCCAACGGGCAGTACAACTGGGAAAAGACTTCAAATAAAAGGAGGAAACGGTAAAGACAAATGAGTTCATAGGGCTAAAAGACTTCAAAGTGAGTAGGGAGGGCAACCCAGAAGTAACACTTATGCAAATCCCAGTAGGACCTCCTAGACTTCCAATATGGATATCACCCCAAACAGAGGGCCTCCAGAGGGCTTTGGAGATATCCAGGTCCTATACCAGGGCAGATAATCCCAGAGTTTGTTGCCTTACTAGTGGACCCTAATTTGGAATCCTTGCTCCTGAGAGTGACAGAATCTGACCAAAATATGTCTTCACTGCACATGGTCCAAATGTCTCTTCTATTCAAACCTATATTTGATGCCAGAGTTTTAGGTGTACTTCCATAGACCGGAGACTACGGCCTGACCATGTGCCAACTGGGTCCAGAAACTCTGTGGACCTGAAACTCCTATGCTACAACTGAATGGACTCAACCAGGACACCTAGTTGGGAGTTGACGATGGACGATGGCTATGCAGGGGAATCCAGAGAGCCTGCAGCTGCAGGCAGGATAATCCCTTCCATTGTATCCATGGGATATAAGCCCCCTCTCACTTGGTGGTGGAGGGGACACCACCATTCCAGACTCCTTGGGATTGGGGGAAGGACTATGGACTAGAATGGACTTGTTGGAGTCCTGCTATAGACTTGTGATATACGCAATGGAAGAAATTGCAAAATTATGTGGAGCCAGGGTCACTGGACACTTTGGGAGCAGGGTGAGGGAAGAGCAATTGTAATGTGGGGTTTTTTGGGGGGAACCTGGGAATTGTCATGGATGATGCTGCAATTGAGGATGTAGGCCATTTTGTATCATCATGTATCATTCAGAACTGTATGGGAGAGAGGGTCGTCTACAGCCTGAACTGTGATCTATGCTTGATGGCAAAGCCCCAAAATGTGTATAACTATCAGAGGTGGTATGCCACACTGAAGGATGTGTATGTGGGGGGTTGTGGGAGGGCTGGGGGGGTGGCATCTGGGTACTCCTGGAATCTCTGTGTAACATTTATGTAATCAATGTATCCTAAAAATATATAGAGATATATAAAAAATAAATAAAAAATTTAAATTAAAAAATAAATAAAATAAAAACAAAACAATAAATAAATAAATAAATAAACCTGAAAAAAAATTGGGGACTTTCATTTATTAACTAAGCAACTAAACTATTTTATTTGTAACATTAATGTTGCTAAGTTTTTCGGCTTTTCCAGTAAACTAATTTTGTTAGCTCCACTATCCCACAAGTGTACCATCAAAGTGGTAAGGGTTCACAGAGTTGCTGCTGTCATGTTTTCTTTATCTTAGTTAATGCTTCCCTCAAATGGCAAATTTCTTTGTCTCCCTCAATACAATCCCCTGTAGCTAACTGTAACCCCCATAGCAATGGACAGCTATGGCAGCTTGCCTGCTATCTTTACTTAACTTCATCTTCTTCTGTTCTTGCAGCACGTGATCTACTCCCATCAGCGTTTTCAGGGCATCCCCATACTCACGTGGAGATCCACAGCTGTCAAGCAAGTAGGTGACCCCATATTCTCTTGGGGATCCCCACTCATCTAGGCAACCACCCCTCTCCACATGGATGTCATAGGCCAACCTGGGATTTCCTCCACGGATTCTCCTTTCCCTGAGCTCATGCTTGCTACTGCCGGTGATCCTTTGGTCACCTGGCTCATGGCTTGCCAATCTTTACAATCCAACTCCTGAAGGGCAGAAGTTTGTGTGGCCACAAGACCAAAGAACACACCTGGCACTTAGTCAGGCATAAGCTTTTTTGGGACTTATGGCAGTAGTTCAGAGAATGAAGATAATGCTCCACAAAGGATGGGGAAATGAGGGGTTCAATATAAAGGGTTTCAGAACAAGGACATTCCATAGGGTATGAGAACAGAGCTCCTGCTAGGGTTCTGTGAAGTGTACACACGGGGTCTGGTGATGTTTTCACGACACTCATAGGAAAGATGTTTACGAAGGACGTTCACTGCTTTGGGAAGATTATAGTTTATGATAATCATCTATCCATTCTCTCCCCTCTGGGGAGGGTTGTTAAACTTTAACTTATTTCTAGGTTATGCAGGCAGCTATGTGCTGAGGACTTGGAGGTGGGGGTCTGGGTCCCCACAGAGACGCAAGGAAATATCAGCTGAAATAAAGTAGCTGTGAGCGTTTTAACATACTTCTTTCAGGAAAATAAAAATAAGAAGTTATACTGGATTGGGATCATTATACAAGTCAGCTATGCTAGGAGCTGGGAATGATAGAGACATTTTAACATAATGCAGTTTAACTCTCATCCAAATATTGCCTAGTAATACTAATATTTAATAAAACCTCTCTCTCCCTTATTCACCTTTACCTTTTCTTCACTTGCCCCATTCCATATCCTCTGGTCTTTATTTTTTCCTGTGTTTAACCCACGATGCATCTAATACTGTTCATTCGATTTAAAATACTTTAAAGTTTTCTATTGCTTGTTTCTTGTACCCATGGGTTATTTAGAAATGTCTCATCAAAATTTTAAATAGGTTGGGGATTTTCCAGAAAACTTTAACTTATTGATTTCTATTTTAACTTTGTTGTGGTGAGAGAATATACATTATATGATTTTTAATTCTTTTACATTTGTTGAGGTTGTTTTATATACAAGACACTATGGTGTATCTTGGTGACTATTCCATGTTCTATATGTACATTCCGCTATGGTTGGGTAGAATGTTCCATTAGCTGTCAGTTAGGTCCAGGTGATTGATGGTGCTATTCAGGGCTTTTATATATATGTCATCAGGGAGTTTATGTCTAATTGTTCTATCAATTGCTGAGGACAATATGTTGTTAAAGTTTCTATAATCGTGAACTTTGCCATTTATCATTTCAGTTCATCAGACTTTTTTCATGTATTTCAAAACTCTGTTAGATACGAAGAAATTTAGAATTTGTAAATCTTTATCCCCAGTAATATCCCAGTTGTGAAGTCCAATATATCTGATAAAATTACAGTCATTCCAGGTTAATTGTGATTAGTGATTGGATGGCATAATTTTCAAGCCTATAACTTTTAACCTATTATGTTTTATATCTAAAGTTCTGTCTTGTAAATAACATATAGTTGGAACTTGTTTTTGGAAATCTGTCTTCTAAGTATTGAGTGTAAGGTATCTACATTTAATGTAATTATTTGGAAGATTGAAGTTAAATGTCATCTCTTCCTAGTTGTTTTCTTCTTGTTCCATACATTTCCTTTCTTTTTTTGCTGAAATATTTTGGATTAATTGATTACGTTTAATGATTCCATTTTGCCTCTGCTACTGTCTTAAAAATATAAAGAATTCTCATTCTTTTTCATAAGTTGACCTAAGGTTTACAAAGTACATTTTTAATTTATCAGAACATGCCTTTTTTTTTTTTTTTAAAGGAGGTACTGGGGATTGAAACCAGGACCTTATACATAGGAAGCAGATACTCAGCTACTGAGCTACATCTGCTCCCAAATGAGAGTTGGTTTTTTCATTACTTTGTTTTTAGGAGGTACCAGGGATTGAACCTGGGACCTTTCACATGGGAAGCAGGTGCACAACTTAATTTTAATGATAACATTCTTTCCCATAAAGATTATAAGACTTACAAGTGTATACGGTCAATTTTCTCTCCCATTCTTTGGGCTGTGATACATTTTAATTTTACATGTTAAAAAAACCTATAAAAGTTTGTTACCATTTTTGCTGTAGACTGTCAATTATATTTTAATGTGAATGAAATCATAAAATGACTTTCATAGTTATATCCAAGCTTAACCACTTCTAGAAATTTTCATTTTGTGTAGATCCCATTTTCTGTCTTGTATATTCCTTATGACTGAAAACCTTCCTTTAGTATTTCTTGTAGTAGAGACCCACAAGCAGTAAACTCATGTGTATCTTGTTTGTTTTAAAAAGTCTTCAGTTTTCTGAAATTTTGTGAAAGATATTTTCTTGGGTGTCAAAATCTGGGTTGACAGTATATTTTCTCAGCACTCACTCTACTTTCTTCTTGCTTGCATAATTTTTAATGAGAAGTGTACTGTAATTCTTACTTTTGTTCTCCTGTTTGAATGTGTACTTTACTCTGTAATTGAATTACAAATTTTCTACATCTTGGTTTCCAGATGTTTGAAAATAATATATTTGTGAGTGTGTATGTGTGTGTGTGTGTTTGTATCTATACTGCTAGTGGTTCTATGAGCTTCTTGGCTTGTGGTTTGATATATTTCATTAATAATGCAAAATTCTTGGTAATCCTCTTTTGAATTTCCCCTTACTCTCTCGCTTCCTCTCTCTCTTCTCCTTCTTGGATTACAACTATACATCTGCCAGACCATTTGATGTTGTCCCATGGCTTTTGGATATCCTCTTCTGCTTTTCTTCACTGTTTTTTACCTCTTTGTGTTTCAATATATCTAATTCCTATTGACCTACCTATTGACTACATAGATTCATTCCTCAATTTTGTTGAATCTACTGATAATTTCTATGAAATCATTCATTTTTATATCATTATTTTTCAAAATATTTTGATTCTAGTTATTTTATTGTTTTTGTCAAACAATAGAAGGCACATGCTCTTTTAGTAAGGCTAATTTGGCCCTACTGGTAGAGAAATTTAGTGTCTCTAGGCATATCTTATCAAAGCTTAATAACAAGCCACAAAATGATCAAGTTAATGAGCAAATAATTTAACTGCATGACAGGAGTAAGTTCAATATTCTTTAAATGAAGACAACAAAATCTAGCATTTAAAAATATAAAATCAGTAATGTTCAGCACCCATTGAAATATTACTCTATGTGTTTAGAAGCAGGAAATGTGACATAAAAAAGAGAAAAACTTTTAGTAGAAAATTATCCAGTAATGACAGATAACAAACTATGAGGGAAGACTTTAAAACACCTAATATAAATATTATAAAGTTATTCTATTTCAAAGTAAAATAAAAATACTCATAGAGGAATTATTTAGAATATAAAATGAGCAAATGAATAATCTAGAGCTGAAAATATAATTGCAAAATATAAAAAACAGGTAGGTAGCATTATAAAGATTAAACAACACAGAAGAAGATTAGTGAACTTGAGGACAGTGCAATAGATACAAGCCAATGTGAAGCACAAAGAAAAGACTGAAAACCAATAACCTAAGCTTTAGTGACCTGTAGGACAACTAAAATGGTCTAAAACATGTTTATTTCAATGTGCTGAAAATCAGAAAGAAAACATGTATTTGACAATAAAATGGATCAAATTTTAATAAATATAATGAAAAATATAAACTTCAGATCCAAGAAGTTCAATGTACCCCAGTCTGAATAAACACAAGGAACAGAACATCATTAAAAATCATAGTCAAGTTGATTTAAGAGAAATGATTGATAAGGAAAATTATCTTAACAGCAGCCTGGGCAGGATGGAGAGTAGTTTAATGTGTACAGAAAAAAGGTAAGAGCCACTTCAAATTTATTGTTAGAAACAATGCAATCCAGAAGAAAATTGAACACAACTTATAAAGAGATATAAAACCTAAAACTTAGAATTCAATATCCAACAAATCTGTCCTTCAAAAAAGGATATCAAAGTAAAAGTATTCTCATATACTAAAGTTGACAATTTATCGCCGTTAGGTTTTCCTATGAGAAATATTGGAAGAAGTTTTTCAGATGGATAGGAAATGCTACCAAATGTAATATTGGCTGCACACAAAAGAATGAAGAGTCCCGCAGAAGGGAAGGACCTTGCTTATGCAGGTGACAATGAGAAATTTTTATAAGCCTTTATGTCTCTAATGAAAGGATTTTAGTTAATAATTTTAAAGAATCTACCAAAATGATATTCTACAAACCAAGGTACACTTTAAACTCAGTTTGTGATTATTGAAATAACTGCTGTGGTAACCATCTTTTAGAGAGTGACAGGGTCATTTTCCTTAGTTGTGTTGGGTAGAAAAGAATGTGCAGCATCATAATAACAGGACTAGAGACATGAAAAATTAATCCAAACATAATGAAAAAATGGTTTAATTTAAACAAATTTAAATTAAATTGTTTTGATTGGCTGGGCTTATGATTAAATCCCCTTTAAAGGAGTACAATTATTATTCTGCTGTCATCCTAAAACAAAAGAAAATAAAACATTACAATAGCTTGAAAGCCTACAAGTTATATAAAGTTGTTGAAGAAAAAAACTGTCAGTGTTTATCAACTAATTTGGTCATTACATGGCCACTGCATTATCTTTTTAAATATTGGAGTGGGGGCCGGCTGGATAGCCCAGTGGATAGGGCGCCGGCATACCACATGGGAGGCCCCGGGTTCGGTTCCCGGGGACCTCTCCTAGCGGGCAGACTGCCTTGAGAATGGCAAGCTGCCATGGGCGGGCCAGAGCCGCCGTGGGCAGGGCAAAAAGGTGCCACGGACAGGGCAAAGGCCTCCACGGGCAGGGCAGGTCACCCGTGAATGGAGTGCAGCCAGCCACGCGCGAACTGAGAGCCGGCCGTGAATGGAAGCAGAAGCCGCCCACAAGAGGGGAAAGCCGCGCCTGTGCAGAGACCAGTCTCGGTGTGTCGCCACAGCGGGGGGGAGGGGAGATATGTAATTAAATAAATAAATCTTTAAAATAAATAAATAAATAAATAAATAAATAAATAAATAAATATTAGAGTGAAATTTATGCAGCCTTTATTTTTCATGGAGGAATTTGGTACTTGCTTTTTAAGAAGTCTACAAAAACAGTTATTCTATGTAGCATTAGCATAGTTTTCTTTTTAAATTTTTATTTCGTCTATCTTCCCCTTATATAAGGTAGAAATGATGACTTTTTATTGTAGCATATACTTGGAATAGCACATGGTTGGAACTCACAAACAATTAGTAGAATTAATGTATCAAATTATCCATGATGGAGCTAGAGATATAATTGTTAATAAGATTCTACCTTCAAGTATTTCAATATAAGTGGGGAGAAGACTAGGACATAATTATTTGTTGCATTATCTCTTAAATTTGAATATTTACTTGAGTTTATTTATAGTCTTTTGGCATGCACCTGGAAATCAAGTGTCTTACTAAGTAAAATTTTATTTATTTTTTGGTCACAAAGGTTACAGTATATTAAAAACTTCAATTCTAATTTAAATTGCTTAATATATATTGTTTTCACTCTATATTGTATAAACTCACTATTCGTATCCCATCCTTAGTCCTTAAACACTGCTATTCCCTTAAAATGAAATCACCAATGTTATTTAAAAGACAAAAAAAAAAAGCAATTTGTATCTTGGGTAGAAGTCTAACTGTGAAAAAGACATTTGAGCCTTTGACAGATGGACTTATTTCAAGTCATTGATTTTGGGAAAGCAGCAGAAAAGTCTTCTTGATAATTTTTATTAAAGAGATGCCTATTCATGATGGAAGGCATAGCAATAAATATCACTAACCTTTGTGTGGCACAGCTTTAGGTGGGATTAAGGCCAAGCGCTTCTCATGGGATTGAAGATAATTTTTTTTAATTACCCTTTTTTTGTATATGAAATGTTAACTAAGAATTAATGGAACAAATCCTTTCAACTAATCTGTTTCAAGAGTGATGTCACTCTTAAATGTCTGACTTGTCCAACGATAATCAGCGGGTTTGCTCTGCATTTTAAGGGCCCACACCTTTTTCTTTCACATGCTCAGAATTGTAAGGCCCATATGTTGAATTGAACTTATTCTTTCTCTTTTATTTCTTAGGCTGCACTCATCCAAGGGCAAAATCTCACATTAAAATGTTACGAAAGTTTGAGATCTGACTGACACAACGTTATAAAGCAGTTTGATCTTTCCACTCACTTACAGAACCATCAGTCTTAGCACAAATGGACATTGAGATGAAGCGCCCAGACAAGCGTGGAAAATGGCACCTTGTCCCTGTCACAGATGCAGTGAGTAGATAGCCCTGGCTAAGCCTGGAGTCACAGGTTATTCCTCGGTTCGGAAGCACTCTGTATTAGGATCTGACTGAGCCACATTGATGTTTAAAATAAAAAAGATTAGGCAATTTCTTTGCCTTTCTTTTTTTTAATTCGGGAGCTGCTACTTGCCACCATGATGAATACTGTCATTTGTTGAGAAATTAGTTTAAGCTCTAAACCTAAATCATAAAATCCATTTAGCAATTTCAACTTCACTGAAAAAAAAACCCACATCAGACAACTCTTAGAGAATAAGGAGCAAGTCCACATCGTTATGAGGAGTAGGGTAAGCAAAGAAATATCTAAATTTATTAGATTATTTGAAATCATTTCTAAGCATTTAATCTGATTTAAAGAGGAAAGAAACTATGCTTTTGTTATATGAAGCATAGATACCAGTCAAATAGTTGGAAAATAAGCATTCTGAGAATAAAATAAAAGAGAATTTATTAAAAGACTTAAAAACTACATTGGTAATACGAGCTGGATAATGCAACCCACAACTCAGTTTACATGATTTTAGTGCCTTCCTAGGGCCGTAGAAATCCAGAGCCAGCTTCTGATATTTGCTGAAAGTAAAACATGTTCTTGCATCGTTGTTGATGTTGTTGATCTAGTTTACATGCCTGACTCACACTGGTATTCACAAGAGACAGATATGGAAAAAAACAAAAAACGCCAACTTAGCAATTTAGCACGACATCTATACCAACAATAGAAGTTCATGGTCACTGAGTAGAAAAATCTACATGGAAGCTAATTACAAAATTGGTGAGATGTAATCAAGTAAGAAGAATTACTTGGATAGTCTTAAGGGCCATCGCCACCTCCTGAAAGAGTCAGCCACTAGAAGGATACTGAACACTCCATCATCCTAGAATGCCTGACGATCAGGCTGGCAAACAAGTCTTATTCCCACTTTTCTTTTGCTACACGCAAATTACCCCTTTCTATATCTTGATTCTTTGTGAGGTATGATAATACAAATATTAAATTACAATTTGATTTCAGATATAATCAAAATGCCATCGGATTTCTAAGCTTTGCTCTTTCTGCCTTTGGTCTTGGGAATAAATCCCCTCTTAAGTGAGTGCCAACAATCTAACTCTTCCTTTTCACATTCTGTGTAATTGAGTAGCCATTTCTCAAAAAGTGGTTTATGGACCATCTGTTCAAAATTATAAGAGAAACTTTTTAAGATTCCTGATCATTCCCAAGACCTTCTGGGTTTCTAATCTCTGAGAGTGTCTTTATTGAGCTCCCCGAATTCTTCCTATCTATCTTAATGTTTGGCAGTCACTGACCAAGGGATTTGTGTGACCTAATCTTTAGAAGAAGTGAAATGGGCTTGTCCTATCAAATAATTCCATGTCCAGAAACATGGAGACCACATCTACTAGCTTGCTCCTGTTTTTTATAGAAGATTTTATAAAGAAATGCTTTACAAAGATGAAATTGTTATTCAGAAAATTAGTATCAAACTTCCTTGTTATTTAGTTCCAGTCAATATCAAGTGCATCATCACGATGATATTTAGCATAATGAGATGCTTACGGAAATCTCTGCAGATTGCTACGGATGCTAGTGAGGAGAAAAACCTTTAAATGTATTTTCAAGAATACAGCAGAAGTCTTCTTCTTGGCTTTAATTGACAAATGACGCATCATTTCTATCACCTCTATGATCCACATATCTGCTAGGATTTCTTTTATATATATATATATATATACCATTGGGCATATTTTATTTTCTACATCTAGGGAGAGGAATTAATAGGAAGTATTTAAAGCAGAAAAAGCGGAGAAATGCTATATAAGAGATCTTCAAATTATATGTTACATATGATTGAGAATCAACAATATCAATTTATTAAGAAAAATAAATGGCTTGGCTTTTAGTACAATTCTATCTGACCTTTAACACTTCAACTTTCCTTATCCCTGATTCCACTTACCCTGAGCTTCATATAGCAGTGTGTTTCTACTACCTAAGGAGATTTTACATATTCTATGTTTTTTTATAGTGTTTCCCTTCCAAGATCCCAAGTCGAATGAAACTCTTCTGAAACCTTCTCTAATGCCTCTTCTATGATTCCCTACGTTTCTATGTACTATACTTTTCTATGACACCAGTATTTTCTGCATTATCTTACAATAATGTGTACAAGTAACTTAGCTACTATGTTGAGGACTCCTATTCCTTTCGGTAATGGAAAGTAGTTTATTCACTCTCACTTTTCGCAATAACTAGTACAAAGCCTGTGCCTGTTAGGCATACAATAATCCCTTGGTGAAGTAAGGAAATGATTGAAATAAGGAATGACAAAATGGGGACTGTGTCTCTTCCATGATGGCAAAAGCAGCACTTCAAATCAAATCCAGTATTTACTTCCAATCACTTGTGAACAACTTGAATTCCAAAAACATTAATTGACTCCAGTCATTTATTGAGCATGAACAGATGAACTCTAAGGTTTTCAACCCTTCTGCCTGGTAGAGTTTGTCTTCCTCACACACATTATGTATATGAAGCTTACAGAATAGCTATAGATTTTATAGAGGAAGCAATAGTCTCGTCTCATATTTTTCCTCAACTTCCTTTTAAAGGAGATCTTTAAAAAGTTTAATATGAACTAGATTCTCGGTGGATGAGTATCGGGAAATATAATTTGCACGTGACTTTTATAAAAAGGTTGTATTTGTGCATGTGCATAAGCGCGCCTGCGTGTTTGTGCAATCTATTAAGCAGGAGAGACTAATGATGTTCCAAGTAAAATTATTTGACATACTTTATGCTTTCATCAAGATTCTGCAGTGATTGTAATTACTGAATAAGAGCCTTTTACAATCAGCTGGGAGGCTAAGGTTCTGTTGCTTTGTAGATTTGTGACACTGTACCCTTCTATAATCCTTCTTCCTTCTACAGAATTTCACTTCCTTAATACTTTCCAGGCTATTTTCACCTGAGCTTATTCCTCAGCTCTTCGTTGTTCTCTGCTATCAGCCCCTCTACTCTGACCACTGCTCTGAAACTTCATGTTTTGGACCATGTTGCATCATATCTGCTTCCAGTCCATCCTAGTAACCAAGTGAAGGCCAACCCTAAACTTACACTCTGTTTCTCCTACCGATCAGGGTCCTGTAGCCATAAAGCAAGTGCTTTATTCCAAAGTCCAGTTCCATATCTCCTGGGAGAGAGACTCCCATGTCTGGCTTACCATGACTATAAGAATAATTATCTTCTATTGTGTGTCAACTCCCAAAAGCTGTTACAGGCTTTGGGAACAGAGCAGTGACAAGAACTGACAAGAAGACCACCCTCTTGGAAATAAGAGTCCAATATCAAAGATCAACCTGCACTGGACCATGTTAAACAGGCAAGGTGCCATTTGAGGGGGCCACTATAGAAGGAGAGAGAGAGTGAAACAACTCTATTGAAACAAACTACAGCCAGCACTTTAAGGCCTGAGGGTCGGTTGGAGGAAAAGTACTGGAAGATAGTATGGGGAAGTTGATCACTGGGGTGGGCGAGTGATTTCCTGAGGTTGCAATTAGAACTGCTTGTCTAGGAATGGTTTCCTTTTTGGTAATTAGGCCTTCTGGAGCAGATAAGGGCCTGGAGAGAGGAGGAGGGAGATAAGGAACTGCCTGAGTAGTGTAAGGGTAAGGAGTAGGGTTTGAGTGGGAAAGGGGAGGGGGAAGGCCTGGGGACAAGACTGATATTTAGAATAGTCAGAGTCTGTAGTTTTCCTTTTCTGCTTTTTGTTTTGTTTTTGTTTGTTTCCCTAGCAACCCACAGCTTAGTTTCAAGGTATCCAGTATGGTGGAGGGAGCAGAGGTGGTAGGGTGATATGAGGAGTGAGGCTTCCAGCTTGGTCAAGAGAAAGAAAAGCAGTCTTGGTCACTAGCATGGGCATAGCAGTCAAAATAACTAATAAACTAATAATTATATATTATATCCATTTTTATAAATTCTATGGGGAAAAATAAAATAGAACATATGTATTAGTTTGCCAGGGCTGCTATGACAAATACCACACAATGGGTTGGCTTAAACAATAGGAATGTATTGTCTCACTGTTTGAAGGCTAGTGGTATAAAATCAATTTCCCCGCGAGCCAAGCTGTCTCCTGGAGAAGCAAGCTGGTAATCCTTGGGGTTCCTTGTCTTGAGTTTCTGCCTCCACACATAGCAATCTGTCTCATTCTCTGGCTTCTTCGGGTTCCTATTTTCTACTGCCCTTTCCAATGTCCTTTGCTCCTAAGGCCTTCAGCCATATTGAATTAAGGTCCTCCCTCATTCTCTTTGGCCACCCTGCAATAATGATAGCATCAATTAGGGTACTATTTACAAGTGGGTTCACACACACAGGACCAGGGGTTAGGACTTGAACATGTCTTTTGTGGGGGTACAATTCAATCCCTGACAATGTAGAATTGTGGGGTGTGGTCAATATAAAACTCTAATACATATGAAAATCATGAAAAGCATCATTGATAAAGCACTGAGCAGATGCATGAAGGAAATAAGGGCTAAGTTATGTTGATACTTCAAGGAATAGTGTTCTAGGCAGAGAAAATTGCCAATGCAAAGGTGCAGAGAATAAAGCAAGCTTGAAATCTTCTAAAAACTGTGAAAACGCTATTGCGTGTGACAGAGAAATCCATGGCTGGCCGTGCCTTCAGCCTCTCCTGCATGCCCTTGCTGATTTGATGACGTGTAGAACTCCATTAATGCCCCCTCTTCATGCGCTGCCTACTCACTGTGGCTTGGACTAATGTTACCCTCGAGTACATCAGAGCTGGTCTCTGGCCTTCGTGGTCTTTTGGAAGATAGAGTTTTCTGACTTGCAAAGACACTAATTGCTGCTGTTTTGGAGGGCTCATGGATGCTGTCTGCACAGAAACAGTTCTTTATTATCCAGAGATTCCAACAAGTGGGTGTTCAAATTCCCTAAGTAGACTTCTGGGCAACAACATTGTTTCAGCTGCACAGCCACTGCTTCTTGAGATGACCACTGCTACTCACCAACACGAGTGTCAATGCTTTGACTAAATCCTGGGCTCCATTTGTCTAAACAGCAGAGTCCTTGTGGTTCCCAACTCAAGGTCCACTAGCTACAGTTGGAGGAAACCAGAAATGGCAAAGGCTTCAACCCAAATTCCATTCGTATACTCATGTTCACTCACTGGTGGTTATAGCCTCCATAAACACATGGCTTTTCTAAATCCAGGTGTTCTTTCAAGTTTTCCATATTGCTAAAATCCTTCTTGATTTTTAGAGGTTTATGTTAACCTATATGGTCAGCTTAGATGAAATCAGACAGAGATGGATCGAGTTCAGTTTTACAAATTATTAATCATATTGTTTGTATATTTAGGTTAGTTAGCTCCTTATTCTTTAGCTTCCCAATATCTAAAGCTGAGATGATGTTATTTACCTCACAAAGTTGTTAGGAGGAATAAAATTTATATATGTGACTGTACTTGATGTGACTGCTAGCAAAAGTTCAGTATTCAATAAAATTAACACCTCCTTTCTTTATGGTAAATAAATAGTTATTATATAAAATGCCAATATTTCTGTGATCTGATTCCTTGCCTGAACAAACACATATAGGAATTAATTTTGAAACAAAATCTGAAATTAGGACTCGATGTTATTAATGAGTGGGCAGATCAAGTCTTTTGGGATTCTTTGATTTAAATAAGTATAAATGGGTTTATATATAGCAAAACATTTTTCTCATTCATTTCCAGTTATTCTTATTATATTAAACAATTCATAATTATATAATAAATATATCATGAAAACCTGATGATAGTTTTTGAAATGCTTCCTAGAATTATCTTAATTTAACAAAGAAAACCAGGATTAAAAGCTAGATATAGAGACCATATTAGGACTTTAAAAATTGCCTTTTGGTTTAAGGTTGGTTCAACTGGATAGTAATATCTAAAAATCTTCAAATATGATTGATGCAACATTAAAGAAGTCTTTCATCTTGAACTTCAAATAAAAATGGCACATGGAAGAGAAGGTGGAGCATAAAGGTGTCCACTAGGAAATCAGAAATCCTCATTCTCAAACTGAGATCTTCACAAGCAATATAATAAAATCGGTATCACAGCCCTCCTAGTATTTGTATAATTTCACAGTATTATTAAGAGGCTGTCTTCAGAGATATAAGGCTCAGCCTTACATGTCTTTAAGCATATAATCTTAACAGAACACAGGCTAGTAAGGCAACGATTTTTCTCCGCACCTAGAAGTCTATGCTAATCGAGTCAGGAAAGCTAGTAATTAATTGAGTACACAAGGGACGCAGTCTTTGGGTAATCTGTATCTGCTTTGCCTTTATGAGCCTTACCAAATGAAATGTGTTCACCAGTGACAGTAAACATACCATCCCATTAGGTGCAGGTGACAAGCTTTCCCCAAGACGTTCAGTGCTGGGTAATGCTTTGAAATAAGAGGGCTATTTTGATAACTGGCTTCTTAATTACTAATGCAAAAGCAAATCTGCTGTGGAAGCAGCACATTCTGTAGTGTCAAACCCCTAGCCTACTCAAGGGAAAATTCCTTTAGCAAACTCTATATTGAGAAGTGATCACCTAAACACATTTCTAACCCCAAAAAGACTCCCACTGGACCCTCCCTGTAAAGGTTATTCTCATGAAGGAGATCTAAGTTCTAGAGAAATATAAAAGCTCTGTGAATGTCATTTGTACCCAATAAAATGCAAGGGATTTTCAAAATACACAAATTCCAAATAGTTCATTAATAGCAATTATATGATGTTAAACTAAAAATTTCTTTTCTTCAAACTGGGTTGTACAATTTGCATAAAATGTGTTCCCCAGTTTCTGGATAGACACTCACCCCGGTGGACCAGAGATTGTCATTGATGATATGATATCCTATGAAGCACATGGAGAGCTCTCAAGTAAGATTTGCTAAATAAAAGAGCCACCAAACCGAACGCCCAGTACTTCGGTAATTCTCACCAAGCTGATGCAGCGCACGAAGTCAACAGATTTTAACTCTTCTGTTGATGAGCTTGGCTCTTTCTTGAGCTTCCGTAAATTTTAACTGCATAAGAGTAATCTGGGAAGTTTGTCAAATGCAGAGATTCTTAGGCCTGCATTATAATGAGCAACTGGTTCCACTGCAGGTGATCCAAGGTACCAAACCTGGAGAAACACTTTCTCAGGATAATGCCAACCAGACTTTGGTTAAACGCCCTGCCTTCACCCCTTCATAGCTCTTTGACCTTCAGCATGTGCTTTAATTTCTCTATGTCCAGGTCTTCTCATTGATAAAATGGAGATCACAACCACCACCACATGGGATGGTTGTAA
Organism: Chaetophractus vellerosus; assembly: GCA_004027955.1. Lineage (NCBI taxonomy): Eukaryota > Metazoa > Chordata > Mammalia > Cingulata > Chlamyphoridae > Chaetophractus > Chaetophractus vellerosus. The sequence continues at coordinate 2,207 of PVKH010010286.1, read as the reverse complement.
GGACTAAATAAGAGCATTTTTAAAGTGGTTAATATATTTCTAGCCAATAGATATACAATAAATAGCAGTTATTGATTTTCATATTATGGGGAAACAATATCATTGGTACATTATTTGAAGATTGTTGACTTCTAAATGTACTCTATTCTCAGATCGCTCTTCTGAGTTTCAAAAACTTATATTCAAAGTCTAATTCATAAATTTTCCTGATTCTCCCTCACCTAACTTAGATATACCATGTCTGAAATAAAATTTATCACCTTTGTGAAAGTTTGTTCTTTACCTTGCTTGATGGTAATATTTATGTTTCAGAATCCTCACATCAAATCTATCTCCAAGAATTATTGCTTTTAACTCGTTAATATACTTCAATTTTTAAGTCTTTCTATTTCTACTTTTCTATTTCTCTTACCTGAACTCTTACAACATGCTAAAAATTAGTTTTCTCCGCTTTCCAGTGTTTTCCTCTCAAATGTGTCCTCTGAAACTGCAGTCTATGTTACTACATTATATACAATATTTTAATAACTTCTCATTGACTGCAACTGAAATAGTTTGAAGATCAGTCTACTTCGTTCTTCCACTCTTATTTCCTGTCACTGTCTAATTTCTGCTTTGTACTCCAGTAATACTGACCTTCTTTTTTCTTTTGTCACATTCTGTTCCTCTACCCTGTTGTTTTTTGTTCATGCACCATCTTCCACCAGATCTCACATCCCCAATGTCTTCATTTGGCACATTCCTCCTTATTTTCTTAAGTCTTGGATCATAAATCACCTCTTCCTGGAAGCTTTCCTGATCCTACCCACTACCCATTAGGTATATCAACCTTCCACATACATAACTTGTAATGGTTTCAGAGTTTTATTTAATTGTGAATTCCAAAAATATAAATTGGATTATTCTTGTAAACTAATCTGTTCATCTGGGCATGATTAAGTTATGATAAGGGCATTAACTGGGCCCCACCCCCTCGGTGGGTGTGGTCTCAAGTATATAGGCGAGGCAACAGACCTGAGTTGCAGAGAATTAGAGAAGCAGAGATTTGGAGAAGCAGATTTGAGAAGCAGTTCTGATGTTGGAGTGAGCCGTTCGCCCAATAGTCTACAGCTGCCTTGTGGGGAGACGCAACGCATAGAAAGCCTCATGGTCTACAGCTGAACTTGTGAAGGAAACAGAAGCTAAGCCCGGAGAGAAACGCAGCCCCGGGAACAAAGGAATCCAGAAGCCTGAACCCTGGAGACGTCGGCAGCCATCTTGCTCCAAGACATGGACTTTGGTATGGGAAGAAATTTATGTTTTGTGGCCTGGTAACTGTAAGCTTCTACCCCAAATAAATACCCTTTATAAAGACCAACCAATCTTTGGTGTATTTCAAAAGGCACATCTGTGGCTGACCAAAACATAACTCTTTTATTGTCTTGACCACATAGTACTGTATTTATTGAAACTGACAGAACTGGCACTGTCATTTAATTTGCTTAGAATGGTTTTATTCAAGTTGCTTAAATATTATAACCCTCAGCATTCTCTTCCTCCAAATGGGTATGGTAAGAATAACCATGAAAAATGGATACAGTTATTATGAGGATTACATCAGCTAATATATGTAAGATATGTCACAAAGCCTGCCACATATTAAGTAAATACTTTAGAATGATTGCATGGTGAATGATTGAATTTTGAGTCAGAGATACACCTTTCATCATTGGTTAAATTTCTACTTAGTCTCCTGATCATTAAGGAAGTATTGAATTTCGATTCCCAGAGAATCAGTTGTGTTTCTCCATTGGGTGAAATCTGAGTCCTGGAGCAGTATTTCCAAATTAACTCTACATCTTTTAAAAATGACACTCAGGCCCGGCTAGATAGCTCAGTGGATAAAGAGCTCGCCGGTGTACCACATGGGAGGCCCCGGGTTCGGTTCCCGGGGACCTCTCCGAGCGGGCAGACGGCCTTGAGAAAAGGCAAGCCGCCGTGGGCGGGGCAGAGCCGCCGTGGGCAAGGCAAAAAAAAAAAGCCGCCACGGGCAGGGCTGAGCCCCCACGGGCATGGCAAGGTCACCCGTGAAAAGCGGAGCTGCTGCCCGCGAAAGCGGAAGCCGGCAGCCCGCAAAAACATGGAGGACTGCTGCCCGCAAAACATGGAGCGGAGCCCCCCGTGGAAACGGAATGGAGCCACCCTGGAACGGAACGAGCCACCGCCAT
>PVKH010010285.1:0-18339 GCA_004027955.1 Chaetophractus vellerosus | reverse complement strand
GGCCATTATAAAGTAAGAGATTGGCCGAATGAACTAATGAACGAGCTTGATAAATCCGACTACATATAAACACTGACACATATAAAAAGAAAAGGGCTAATGATGTTAATAATCACTTAAAACTTAATTTTTTAACAAAACTGTACTTTGATAGAGAAAAGGAACAGATATATGAATGATTATCTGTGGTGCTTAAGAAAGTCAAGTAGGAATCAAAACTTATTCCTCCTCCCCACCAATTCTCAAGGCTTTTCATATTCTGATACATACATAATGAAAAACTTATGATTTTCCTTCTTTACTCACTGCCTCTCCTTATCTTCACTCTATGCTCAGAATGGTCTGAGTCATCTCTTAACTGCAACCGGAGCTGAATTTTTTTCCCTTAAAAGACTTTTTCTTTCAATTCCGTAGTTACACCAAAAAAGTCAATGTAGACATAAAGCAAGTAATAATAACAGTTAAGAATATGATGATACAATCTGGCATGGATTTTCATGATTCAGAAAAACTATAAAGGGATAGTTGTGAATTATTAGCATGTCATAAGATACAATGTCATAAGATACATTGCACAACTCCAGGGAGCATGATTCATACTGAGGTCATAGATAAGATGGCCCAGTTCCCCTCACAGCTAGAACCATTTTACTTTATTCAACTGAGTTTTACACCTATATACTTCAAATTCATCCTAAGAAATTGTTTTTTAGCATTTCTCACTCATTCTCAGAGGGTAAGAAGTTTAACAGCCACAAAACTTATGCCTTAAATATTAAACAATTGAGTCATCATATTAGTGACATAGGAAGAAAGAAAAGCAGAAGTCAAGTGACTGAAACTTGGAAACTAACTGGTGTTTTATGAGGAGACACAGCAGTCCTACAGCACTGTGCTGAAGAAAGTGCCGGGCTCAAAATGAAATGTTGAAATAAGAATAGTGTGAGACCAGTGTTAAGTGAAATGCTCGCAAGGAATTGCTCGAAACCGAAGCGGTCCCTAAACTCCTAATATAGTTTAATATGTTTACTCATAACTATTTCTCATCATCTAGCCCACGGGGTCTCCTTTTGAACTGGAATGGCTCTGCTGAGTGGCTTCCTGTCGCAGACAAATTCTGGAGAGGGAGGCACCACCGAGGGGGCCTATGTGTCTGCTGTGAAAGCTGAAGCTAAGAGAATGGATTGTGTTTAGTGCAACGCATTCCCCTGGGAATCCTCATGTGGAGAAATCATTAAATTTTTAAAAATGTCTCTGAACTGCCGGGAGGGTTCTGCATGGAGCGTCTGTAGTTCTCCTCAGTTACACACATAACTCCTTAGAGATGCATTTAGTTAGTGAGGTCTTTCAACGTGTCAGGCTCTTTTCATTGAAGCTTAGATATTTTAGATGTTGGACCAATGTAGCTGAATATTTTTCTTTCTTTGCCTTCATGTAAAAGTGACCCCTGAGTAAAGTATACATTCGGTTTGCTTGTAAGGAAAATACACTCTCAGGTTACATGTATCTGGGTGAAAGAATCTGTCAACATGCTGCCATTAGTTAATGACTGTAGCAGGTTGGATTGCTTTATGAAAACATTAATTTATTATGTTTATTATGTAAGTGTGAGCATACGGCCCATAAAAAGCTATAAAAGTAAGTTATCAGCTAAGAGAGATTTCCATATTTTAAAAATTCACTGGGTGGTTTGCCCAAGGACACATCTTTTCTTTAAAGAGACTGTTTTTCTTCATTTTTTCCCTTTTTTTCTCCCCCTTACCCCCATTGTTGGTTTTGTGCTTGCTCTCTGCTCTCTGTGACCATTCACTGTGTGTGCTTTCCATGTCTGCTTGTCTTTTTCTTCTCTTTTTAGGAGGCACCGGGAATTGATCCTGGGACCTCCGGTGTGGGAGAGAGGCACTCAATTGCTTGAACCATCTCATCTCCCTGGTCTGCTGCATCTCTCAATGTCACTCCTCTGCATCTCCCTTTGTTAAGTCATCTTGCTGCACCAGCTCAGCTCTCCGCGGCACAGGCCATCAGCTCTCCGCAGTGCGGGCCAGCTTGCCTTCACCGGGAGGTCCCAGGAATCGAACCCAGGGTCTCCCATATGGTAGATGAGAGTCCAATTGCTTGAGTCACATCTGCTTCCCTGGACACATTCCAGTAAATTCCATATCCAAACAGAGCACTAGGAAAATATTGGAAATCTTTCTTTTAATAGTTTTTTAAAATTTGCATTTATCCATACTGAATTTGGTTTCTTGAAACTATTTTAATAATCTTATAACAGAATCAAAGATCATATGCTAATCCTAACTTTTAATTATAGATGTATAGAATATTCATTAACAGGAGTTAAAAGTTCCCCAACTAAATAGACATTTTATATTCAGTTCAACACCAAACACATTTCAGAAAACTTCATCATAGTCACAGAGCCCAACTTTTCTTAAACCTCAATATCTAAAAGAATTTGATCCTCAGGTAGAATATTCAGAGGCTAGCAGTTGAGGTATACTTTCATTGATACATTTACAAGTTTACACCACAATTAAAACTATAATAAAAGTTTTTGCACTCCTATGTAATTGTATTCTATTATTTGCACATCCTGCCCCGCCCCAATAAAAAATAGATATGAAAACACTTTGAAAACTCTGAAGTTGTAGCAAATGTCCTGTCAAAGATTCAAGACACCTGGGTTTTGGGTCCAGCTCTCTCTGACAACTATAGTGAAGACAAGCTTGTCACTGTACCTACCTGTGTCCCATTTTCTCATTTGGGGAAAAAAACAGATTTGAAGTAGAGCAGTAGTTCTCCTCTTGGAAAAATGACATCCAACATTCATTCCAGTTCTACAAGCTGTTGTCACCACTTTTATTCTTCCATTCGGTTGGACTTCAGAATGAAGAAATGCGACCTCAGTACAGTCAAACATTTATTTGATTATAGCTCAGTATTGCAGCTCAAACCTGGTCGGGGCAATAATGGAAACGCTCCCTGGTGTTGTAGCTCAAGCCTGGCCAAGGCACAAGCCTGGCCAAGGCACCAGTGGAAGTGCCCCTGGGGTGAAGATGGAGGTGCACGGTTCATTGCTGCTCTATGTTAGTCCTTCCAGCTCGGCTCAGTGTTCCAGCTCAGCTCAGAGTCACAGCTTGATGTTCCTCTGGCCATGGCGAAGATGGAAAGTGTGCCCAGGGTTTTGAGACTGTGCTTGATGTAGGTTCACTGTGTCACCGCCCCTGGGGGTGGAGGCCCCAGTTGCAATGCTCTGATTGGTCACTCACTGGCTCCACTCAAGGGCATTGGTTAGGGTTTGGAGACTAGATTACCATTTTATGAAAATAGGGTATCCTAATTGGGAAGTGCTGATTGGCTGCTTATTAATCAAGAGCATGGATTCTATTGGTTGAAAACTCTCTAATCCTATTGGTTAGGTCAGGATTCCCCATCCTATTGGTTGGCTCGGGATCCCTCTACCTAGGGGTTGCAGCTCAGTTAGCAGCACACTCCTTCACAAGCTATGACTGTGAAGTCACTGTAGCTATAGTTGTAACAGTAGCAGCAGAACCAGTAGTAATATAAAACGTGTTTATATCCAGTTATAACCATGAAAATCTTAATAGGACCTATTATGAAAATGACCCAATTTCTGAACCAAAAATCTTGATGGGTGGTATAAAATACAGCCCAACATATATTGCAGCTGGGACACAGAATATTTGAAAGATGAAGGTTATTCATTCAACATCCCCCCTTATGTGAGGATAGGACTGAATAGGGGTCTTGTAACCACTACATTCCTTGGAAAAACTCACCCCCTCTTTCCCAGGCCCAGAAAGCCCAAAGGTCAGACCAGGCTAAGGGCAAAGTAAGAGAAGAGCAGAACTTTCTTGGCGTTAAAGATGAGGTGTTAGTTGGTGATTGGAGAAAAAAATACTCTCATAGTTAACTTTTGGGTCCATACCCACGGCCACCTTCTTGGGTAAGTGACCTCTTCAGTCACCCAAGGCCCTGTGTTCAGAAAAGCCCCAGCTTGGTTTAATACTCTGCTTTAACTGTCATGAAATTTTCAATAATTTTTAACAAGGGGCCCTACATTTTCATCTTGCACTAAGTCCCACAAATCATGTAGCCAGTCCTGCCTGCAGAAATAAACACAAGCACTCCATTTTCCTCTCTTTGATTCTTCTCGTTTTCCTTTGAAGAGTACCCTTTACTACATAGTTCAGTCATTGACAAGATGCTTCCTCCTTCTCTGGCTGTTACCCACATTCCGCCCATATAGCAAACTCCACCCTCTTCAGTGCCGATAACAATTCAAGTCCATTCTGGCCACTACTGCTTTGTCCTGGAAGGTGGCTCTCCTCACCTCTTGCCCATACACCGTTACCAGCCCTCTTTCCTACTGAGAGAGGAAAATTGCTTTCCTAATGCCCAGATTGCTGCAATTATGATGCTTCAAAAGGCAAGTGACTGCCAAATAATCCTTATATACTGGTTTCTCAAGTAGAAGTGAATTTCTAAGTGATTATTTCCTTGTTACTAATAAAGTACCAGCAGAGAAAGAAGAAAAGGGAGAAGCCTCCAGAATTTTATTTTGTCTTCATGTTTATAATAGGCAAGAGAGGTTTCCTAGGTATTTGCAATTTCTTATGTGTTGATAAACTTTGACAATGAACCAATTTCTGAACCAAAAATCTTGATGTGTAATGTAAGATGTAGCCCAACATATATTCCAATAGTAATGCAGAATATTTGAAAGAAGAATGGTGCTCACTCCATGGTGCACACACTTCATCAAAATGCCACAAATGATTAGATTTATAATTTAGGCATTTATAGAATAGTAAAACAAAATATTTTTTCCATTTTTTGGTACTAGAAGTAGCTAATTGACAATTCAGCCTCACTTTTGGATTGGAACAGATGATGCCCATGCTAAAAATTCACTGTAGTCTATTTTGTAATATGAAGCACATTGAGATCATAAAAGTCAGCCACAATGCAGATCTGAAAAAGTCTTTGCCTGCCCAATGGGGAGCTCCAAGGGAAATATGGCCTAGGGTGGAAATGGCCAGGCCCTTGCACAAATGTTTAGCTCAGTCATTCACTGAGGCCACCAAGAGAAGATGTGACCTCGGCTTGAAAGCAGAGGTGGACAGTGACCCTGAAATTGCTAACAGCTGGAGGCTGTCAGCTAACTACATTCCTCTCAGCTGTACAACAAGTCCTTTCCAGAAGGGGGATCTGAGCTGGTCATCTCTGACTGGCACAGATGCATTGAAGACTCATTATGAGGTAATCATTTTACGAAACCCAATGGGAGAAATGTCTCTCAGTAGTAGGAATAGCTGTGAATAACCTGAACAAGGGATTTGGTTCTGTCTTTCGGACACTGTTATCCATGTGGCTGATGAGGTTTCCTTCTATGCATTGGCTGCTAAGAAGCTCAGAGCTAAATTTATGGGGAACCTATAGGACCTCATAAAATGAATTTTGAGTACTAATATGATACCTGCTGCATTACCCATTTATCTTGATTTCCTTTTTACCTAAAAGCACATAAACTACTTTCACCAATGACTCAAAGTAAATGTTGTTTAGAGGCTAGGTACTCATAATGCTTCCACTTAAGTCTCACACTTCACACTGAGCATGCTTGTGGATGAATTCTTTATTTTCTTGTTTTATTTTTTTTTTAAATTGGTGATATGCCAAACAGTCCAATGATTTAGAATAAAATTTTCATTAACTCATTTCTTGTTTTGCCTTTGGCCCCTTATGTCCAATGAATAACTGACTTCTGTATATGTTTTCTTTGAAATCTCTTGCCTTTCTCTTGACTATACTATAATTGACTGATGTCTGTTTTTGCCAAACTTCATGGCAGAAATGAACTAGTTGTTCACTAATTTTGTTTCCTTTTCCTCCTTGGCAAAATAACCAGTTGGCATCATAGGATGGCACCTTATAAAGCACATACGAGTATGAATTGTAAATAGGAGCTTGTGAGGAGGTATTATTTCTGACGTTTGAGTTCTTATAAATTACATTTGCAACTCTTGATTGTGTATCATGATGTTGATGGGGCTATGGGTTCCCTATGAATATGTACACTGACCATTGAACTGTCCCCTTAGCAAGCATTTGGGACACATTTTAAGATCCTTAGATAAACACATAAATCCCACCATAAATTTTTCCCTGCTGCCCACCATCACCATCTCTGCCACCAATGACACAAGTTATTTACTCCAACTACTGGCAATTATAATGTTGCATCCTTTGTATATGTTCTCCCTGCTTTCAAGAATTCTTTTCCTTGCCTTCTGCTTGTAGGTAACTCCTATAATCCTTCAAAGCTCAGTTTAAGTATCACCTTCTATATGAACTTTTCTCTGATTCCCTAGTTTGATTCCTTTCTTCTTAATTATTTCCACCATATCTCTCTCTTTTAGTTTCCTAGGCTTCTTAAAGCAGATACTGTGAAATGGGCTGGCTTAAACAATGGGAATATATTAACTTACAGTTTGAGTCCATGAAAATGTCCAAATCAAGGTGTCATGAAGGTGCTGCTTTATTCCTAAAGACCAGCTGCCAGTGATCCTTGGCTTCTCTTCCTAATGGCAAGGCACATGGCAGAGTCTGTTGGTCTCTCCCTTCTCTTTGGGGGTTTGTTGATTTTAGCTTCTTGCTTCCATGGCTTTCTCTCTCTGTATTCATTCTGTTTATAAAGGACTCCAGTAAAAGGATTAAGATCCATCATAAAAGAGATGGGTCACACCTTAACTGGAGTAACCTCATCAAAAGGTCTTACTTCCAATGGGTCCACATTCACAGGAATGGGTTAAATTTAAGAACATGTCTTTCTAGGATACATTTAGCTTCAAACCACAACACTCCACCCTCTGGACCACCAAAAGATATGTTCTTTCTATATGCAAAATGCATGCATTCCATCCCAATATCCCACAAATCTTAGGTCATTTCAGTAGCAATACTAGGTACAAGTCTCATCAAAATCAGTTATAGGTGTGATCTGTCCTAGGGCACAATTCCCTTCCATCTGTGGACCTGTTGAACCTAGAGAGCAAGTTTTCTGCTTCTAATATATAAAGGAGGGACAGTTATAGGATAAACATTTCTATTCTAGAAGGGAGATATTGGAAGTAAAACAGGGGTAATAAGCCCCAAACAATTTATAAACACTGCAGGGCATACTCCCTTAGATTGTAAAGTTTGAGAATCATATATGGAATGATATTTTGTCCTCCATGCCTGATGGAATGGCAACCTCACCCTTTACAAGTGCTTGTGCAGTGGGCATGCTCTCCCCAAACACTCAGGTGAAGGCTCCACCCTCTGAGAACACTGGAATGATTGCCAGACCTCTGCAATCCCTGGGGAATAGGCTCCACACTTGGAGAAAACTGGGGTGGTAGAAATCTTCCTGAAGAATAGGATGGAAGACCCACTCTTGCCAAGCTTCCAGGCAGACTCACCCTTTTCACACACATGGGTAAGCTCACTCTCTTTGCCTAAGAAGATATCTTTGGTCCATACCTCAGCTTCCATAGTTCTGCCTTTGAAGTGATTTTTCCATCAATCTGCCTATTTTCTGTCCCTTTTAGTCCAGGCTGGAAGTGGATCCATTCCTATATATTTCACAAGACACTTGTTAATTTTTCATGTAGTCCACAAACTATTAGACAGTAGGACTTCCCACAGATCCTTCCTGGGGAACTGCATCTCCAATTCTGACTTGCACTGAAATGGCTGACTTTCCATGTTCAGCTAAACCCTCACATGGAGCACTATTCTCTGAAGACTTGCTTTCCAGACACTCAGAATTTTCCAAACCATCATTTTCTGGTTTCCTTGTACCTAGGAGTTCAGTTCTCAGCATATTTTTCCTCTCACATTTTACTCTAAGCTACAAGGAGAAACCAGGCTGCACTTTCCACATATAGCTTAGAAATTTCCTCAGCCATATATCCAAGCTCATCATTCTCAAATTCTGCCCTTCATCCCACATCAGAACTCAATTTGCCAAGTTCTCTGCCACTTTGAAACAAGGGTTGCATTTCTTCTAGTTTCCAATGACATTCATCATTTCTGTCTAAGGATTCATTGGAAGTAACTTTAGCACCCACATTTCTACCAACAGTCTCTTCAAAGCAGTCAAGGCTTTCCTATCAAACAGTGTCACAATTCTCCCAGCATCTGCCCATTACCCAGTCCCAAAGCCATTTCACATTTTTGATATTTGCAATAGCAGCACCCCACTCTCTGGTACCAAAATCTGTTTTAATTTCCTAGGCTGTTTAAAGCAAATACCATGAAATGTATTGTCTTTAGAAATGGGAACTTACTGACTTAAAGTTTGAGGCCATGAGAATGTCCAAATCAAGGCATCATCAAGGCAATGCTTGTTCCTGAAGACTGGCTGCCAGTGATTCCCGGTTCCTCTGCCACATGGCAAGGCATATGGAGGTATCTGCTGGTCTCTCTCTTCTCTTTCGGAGTTTGTTGATTTCATCTTCTTGCTTCTGTGGCTTTCTCTGTCTGTGTTTATTCCATTTATAAAGGACTCCAATAAGAGTATTATGACCCATCCTGAGTGAAGTGGGCCACACCTTAACTGAAGTAGCCTCATCAAAAGGTCTTACTTAAAATGGGTCCATACCCACAGGAATAGATTAAATTTAAGAACATGTCTTTTGGGGGTTCATATAGCTTCAAACCACCACATTCACTTACACTGTTATCATAGCACTTTACCATGCTGTTTCATAAATGTTGCTGTGCCTCCAAATATATTTAGAAGTTTAATCCAGTCTTATTTGACTTCATATCTATAAGTTCTCAAAAAAAATGTTGAATAAACATATTTAGCTTTCTATTTTGACATCTTTATATGCTCTTTCTTTTACCCCAGGGTCTAAAATTAGCTGCCAGAACAGATGGCTGATAGGATCTGGCCTTAAGTGTGCTAAAATGTCAGTTTAATTGTGGTCATGGACATGCTTCTTTCTCAGGGGTTCCATTTCTGAAATGGAAATTAATTTGATGCTTCTCTAGAGTGATGTTCAGATTAATGTTATGCCATTTGTAAAGGCCTCTAGGACTCTCACATGAAGGGCATTTGATATTAGCCTCATTGCTACTTGAAGCTGTTTGTAGGTTTCATCTATTTGCTACTCAGCAAGACATTTGACATTCTTTTAATACAACACATCACTGGATTAATTAAGAGACTTCTGGTAGATTCAAGGCCACACCTACTGTAACATCAAAGTGCTTTGAATATTCGTTTTGACAGTTTTGCTTTGACTAGTTATAGGGTGTTTAAATGATAACCTAACATAAATTAAGACTTCTTGGTTCCTGTAAGGATTCTGAGTGTAATTTTATACTGAATGAAAATGAATATATTCTCCATGTTTTTATACAGAATTTGCAAAGAAAATTCAGGTTCTTGAGCTTTGGCCACTTAACTACATCTTTCTAAATAAAAACCATTAACTAAAATCAAGAAAGAGTTGGGGCATTCATGAGGACAAGTAGAATCATATTCCCCTGTATTCACATTGAAGCTTCCAATATATGAATAGGTGTTCTTCCTTCAGTAAACTTTATATAAGGGTCAATATATATTTAAACCCTGGAGCAGAAAAGCACTGTCCCATAGGATTTCCAAGTGTTCAGTATTTATGAAATCAAGAAAGACTTGAGCATGTGACAATCCAGACAGCTGCAGTCCCCAAAGGCCTAAAAGAAAATAACCCCCAGAGCAGTCATTTCTATATATGATGTCTCATGCCCAGAAGCTATAGAAATAAACTTCTAGAGGCAGCTGTGCTTCCTCTTTGCTAAACATTCAAAGAATCCATTTTTAACACAGGATATCTATTATTAAGACAATCAGCCAAGATGTCAATTCAAAAGCTACAAGGGAATCTAGGTTCTGCAACAAAAATAACAGACTGACTTCCCTTTCCTGTTATGCCAGAATATCACTTCTTTCCTTCCAGACTAGTAATTTTCAAACACTACTTTTATGATAACTTCCCATTCAAGAACTTACTATAATTATATTAAGAGAAGAGTTTAATCCTATCATGGGCTCTATTTGAAATTTAAGACCCACTTCAATATGGCCCCATCCTCTTCAGCAAAGTAAGTTTTTATCTCTTAACACAAACTCTACTTCAGTCAGATTAGACTCCTCATTCCTGCTCTATGTTCTTTATTTACATTTCCTCGGGTAAATATGCCCTCTCAGTTTTCTCTGCCCAGCTGGTTCCTGGCCCTCTTATTGACATTTGACATTAAAGTTCCATTGAAGCCCAATCTTTCCCCTTCCCACATTAATCTGTCATCTCTAGACTCAATTATACCCATTCCTAAACCACTATAATTAAACAATACATTATATCTCTAGCATGTAGTCCTTTTATTTATGTGTGTTAATCTCATCTCCTACATTATATCAGAAAGCACACGGTGTGACAAGATCTGTGTCACTTACTTTTAGGTACAGGTCTTTTCTGCCTATTTTTTTAAACTGAGATATAATTTGCATACATTAAATTCAATCTTTTTAGTGTAGATTTCTACGAATTTTCACAAATGTATTGCTGTGTAACTACGGCTACAATCAAGATATAGAACAGTTCCATGTTCCCAGATATTTCCCTTGTACCATTTCCCAGTTAACTCTTCCCCCTACCTACAGCCCCTGACAACCACTGATCTGTTTTCTATCTCTATATTTGTGCCTTTGTGGAATTATATGGTATGCAGATTTTTAGATTTTTGCATCTAGCCTAATTTGTATTTGCATTTCATTCCCATTGTAACAGTTTGTTCCTTTTTATTTGTGAGTAGTATTCCATTGTATATACATTCCTAGTATGCTTATCTATTTAACAGTTGAAGAACATTTGGGTAGTTTCCAATTTGGGGCAAGAAAGCCACTATAAAATTTTCATACAGGCTTTTGTTTGAACATATGTTTTCATTTCACTTGGATAAATGCCCAGGAGTATGATTGTTTAATTGCCTGGTAACTAAATAAGAAACTGCCAACTGTTTTCCATAGTGGCCATACCATTTTGCATGTACACCAGCAATAAATGAGAGATTCAGTTGCTTTGAATCTTTCTTCTGTTAGGGGTGTAGTGGTATTGTATTATGCTTTAATTAATATTTCTCTAATGATTAACTTGACCTTGATTGATCACCTGATTAGATCTGTTTTGATTGGACCATGTCAGTAAGGCTTGACTCAGGTTGGGTCTCCACCCTCTTGCTGGGTCTTATATAAACAGAAACACAAAGGAAGAGACAGTCAGAGAAAGGAAGCTGCCATTTTGACTCAGCCACCTGAGAGAAAGGACCTGAGGATTACTAGCAGCCAAAGCTAAAGCACAAAGCCCACAAGAGGCTGGGCCCATGGAGTAACTCAAAGCTGAAGAGACAAACGATATGCCTGATAGCCCACAGCTGAACTCGGGAAGAAAGCTTAGTAGCCAAGGTTAACAGAGGAGGCCTGGAAAGAGATAAGCCCTATCCTGGTCCCCACAACTGAGCTCTGGGAGATGATAGAAACTGGAAGGGAAGGCAGGGACCATGACAGATTTGGGCCACCATCTTGATTCACCATGTGGCAGGGCACCAGGATCATCAGTAGCTGAATTTTGTGAGAAAGCATCTCTGACGGTACTTTGATTTAGACATTTCATCAACTTGGTACTGTAAGATTTTCCCCTAATAAAATTCCCATTATAAAAGCCAACCCATTTCTGGTACTTTGCATTGGCAGCCGTATGGCAAACTAAGACATGATATTGAGCAGTTTTTCAAGTGCACATTTAATTTCTATGGTTTCATTGTTGTGGGTGTTGCTTTTGGCTAATTCCATAGTACTAGCAAAGTACTAAGACCTTATTATTTGTTCAATAAATATTTATTTGTGGGTTTTTTAATTGCAGAAATTTATTGCCACTCTGCTTTTTGTGCCCAGAGTTTACTGTTAAGAGATGCTATGATTTATTGAGCACCTATTCTGTACCAACCACTGTACAAAGTACATTACATATGACATATTTATTTAATCCTCATGACCATCACCCTATGAGGGTGATGGGTGTTATTATTCCCATTTGATAATGTAAGGAACAAACAACATTAACATCTCAATATTTAAAAACCTTTTCTTCTCTTCCAGGAGCCCAGTGGGTTTTTGTGTTTGCTTGCTCAGGTTCTGGGTTTTTGCATCCTACTCCTAATGGTGTGGGAAGAGGTGAATTAAAATAATCCAAAGTAGGCTAAAATGATCTACACAATAAGGAGAGGAGCCAGAGATTGGTGAGAAGATGAAGAGGGAAGGGACTTGTAACTCGGGAGAGGTAAAGAGACATATATGAGGGAGAAATGGATTGCCATGGGGACGAGGAGGGAAGAAGAGCCAGAGAGAGGGATGTTTTTTGTTTTTGTTTTGCTGTTTTTGTTTGGGAGAAAGAACAGAGTAGAAAGATTGGGAGCAACAACTATGAAGAACAGACTTGGGGAGCTAGATGGATGAAGAGAATATTTAGGAGACTGTTTAATTACTAAATATAATTCCCTCTTTGGAGTCTTTTTTAGTGAAGTAAGTAAAATCCTTACATTTCAAGTCTTTTTGAGGGAATTGCACTTTTTTTATTACATTGGTACAGACCATCGAGTTTATTCAGATTTCACCAGTTATACATGCACTCATTTGTGTGTGTATGTGCCTGTGTAGCTCTATGCAATTTTATTAAATGTGTATCTTTGTGTAACCACCGCCACAATAAAGATATTTAAGTTCCTTGTGCTATACCCATTTATAGCCATAGCCACACACCCCCATCCCTACTAATCCCTGGCAAACACTAGTTTGTTCTCAATCTCTACAATTATATTTTCGTAAATGCTGTGTAAATGGAATCATGCAGTATGCATCCTTTTGAGATTGTATTTCACTCATTATAATTTCCTTGAGCCTCATCCAAGGCACATGTATGAATAGTTCTTCCCTTTTATTGCTGAGGAGTATTCCATGGTATGGATATATCATAGCGTGATTAACCATTCACCCACTGAAGAACATTTGAGTCATTTCTGGGTTTCAGGTACCGATGAATAAAGCTCTTCTGAACATTCATTTACCAGCTTCTGCATGAAAATAAGTCTTCATTTCTCTGAAATAGAAGTCCAGGAGTGTCACTGCTGGGTATATGTTAATATTTTTAGTTTTTAAAAGAACGCCACGCTATAATGCAGAATGACTGAAACATTTTCTGTTCCTACCAGCATTGTATAATTGACCCAATTTCTCTGCATCCTTGCTAGCATTTGGTATTATCACTATGTTTTTTAAATTTATGCCAACCTCATAGGTATGTGGTGATATCTCATTGTGGTTTTTAATTTGCATTTCTCTAATGAATATTGAACATCTTTTCAGGTGCTCATTTGCCATCTGTATATCCTCTTTTCTTTGGTGAAATGTCTTTTCATATTTTTGTGTCTATTTTTCTAAAAGTATTGTTTGTTTTTTAAATGTTGACTTTTGAGACTCTTTACATATGCAAGATACAAGTCCTTTGTCAGATAAATGATTTGCAAACATTTTCTCCTAGTCTGTAATTTCATCCTTAACAAGATCTTTCACAGAGTAAAAGGTTTTATTTTGATGAGATCCAATTTATAAATTTTTCTTTTTATAGATCAGGCTTTTGGTATCAAGTCTAAGAACTCTACCTAGTCCTTGGTCCTGAAAAATTTCTCTTATGTTTCCTCCTATGCTTTTTTCCTAGAAGTTTTATAATTAATTTTATATAAAGTGTGAGGCTTGGTCAAAGTTTATACTTTTTGCCTGTGACTATCCAATTGTTCTAGCACCATTTATTGAAAAGGCTATCTTTCCTTCATTGAATTGCTTCTGTTCCTTTGTCAGAAATTAATTGGATAGAATTGGATTTTTATTTCCAAGAGATTTCCACTTGTCCTAAGACTGATCACAAAACAGCCAGTTCTTACTCAGGTTTCACACAGTTGTGGAAACTGAAATGGAAAGAGGTTGAGTAACTTGACATATCTTCTATCTCCTCCTTAACTCTCCTTTTTCAGTTTGTAAATGCCTTATTACTTAAGACCAAGAATTGCACAGAAGCATGAATGTCTAATGTAATTTCTTAGATGTCAAAACAACAAATATATTCATAGCAAGGACTATCTGGTACTAAGTGTGAAGTTAATGTCACATATGTACCTTTTCCTTCTCTAATAAAGTAAGGAGATTAGGAGCTACCATTTTGGCAAGAATATGATGATTTCCCCTGGTGTTTATTCAAATTAAGTTCACATCAATATCAGCAGATGTTATTGATGAAGAAATGATTGTTTTGAGTTTTCCAGGGCAATGCAAATGTAACACCAAGAACATAATTCCCTTTGCATTTTCTGAATCCATTCATGTTTCTATAACCACATACACTTTATTAAATCTAATTGTTTAACTATATCTTCCTTTATGTAATGGTAATCTCCTTGAATGCAAGGATAAAGCCATAGTCATCTTTGCAATCATATTGCCTGTTACAGTGCCTGGTTTATCATAAATGCTAAATAAGCATGTTTAATTTTAATTAAATGTGCCTAGCCAGGTTAATTAATTTATTTTCCTTTGACTACGGAAAGACAATTGTATTATCCATGGAATACCTCCTCAAATATTTAATACGTAGGTGAGGTAAAAAATATGTTGAACATTACTAAAAACCAACTTTCACAGTCATTTGCACAAGGACACACAACCCTGGAAATACTCTTAAAGAAGATTATTAGCTTCCTAATAACTTTATTATGTAATGCATGTTTACTTATGATGTTTACTGACTCTATAACATTATTTAGTGATGTTTACAGTTTTCATATCAGAAGACAAATATAAAAAAGTGAGACTCTTACAAAACAAAATACATTTCAGTTTCTTTATAGGTAGACCCTTACACTAAATATATAGAGTGTTACAAATTCAAAAAGCAAGTTTTGAGACCACTTTTGGCAAGTTCTGTTTTTCTGGTTCTTCTCTCATCCAAATAGTGTCTTCTCCCTCCCCTGCCATGGGTACTATTCAAGTGGACAGAGAATGATGAGAGTTGTTCACTGAACCCATTTAGACAGCCATTGTTAGTTTCCATAAAAAGTAATTGCTGAAAAAGACATCAAATAGCCATTTACAAATATAATGCTAAGTTCTGGCTGTAGAGCAGGATTTTTGGAATCACATGTAATAATATAATTGTACACATGTGTGCTTGTAAACACATGAAAATTTCCAATCAACAATGATAATTCTCTGGATATATCTCAAGGTTTAGTATCACTATTGCACAAAAACAAACCTTTTAAATAACATTCTCGTAAGGACTTTTAAAGAAAAAGCTATTTAAAAATCCCCTAACAGGGAGCTTTTCTTAAAATGGAAATAAAGAATAATGATGTAAACAGATGCTCAAATTTTGAGGGTGACTTAAAGGAAAATTTTATTAAAAGAAGTGTTTGAAGAAGTTATTTAATATTTGCAAATACAAAAGCATGTTCTTGCTGCCAATGTTGGATCTTCTGCTAAGCACAAGAATTTCAGTGGGCCAATTTATTATAGGAATCCTGGGTGTCAGGTACTTCCCTAAGCTTCATCCAAGAGCCTCTGCTCAAACAGCAAACAAGCCTAGGAAAGAAGGTCCTTCTTTCTCATCTTTCACCTCTTTCACCTCTTTTACATGAGATAGAATTGCTGAACCTGCTTCTCTTCTGCTATGCATAGGTGTGAAAATGATGATTGCGTTGGAAAACAAAAATTTTTAATGCTATCAGATTAATTTGAATTATCTTAATTTGATATTGTCACTAATTATAATTTTACATGATAATTTAGCAGAATTTGGGTGGTCTGCTAGTTTCTGTACACAGACCTCTTACTAACTAAATTATTTACCTACTAGTAGTTATTGTTATTGTTAGCAGCAAAACACCAATGAAGACTGAATTTAAATGTTTTACACTTAATAATATTTCAGCTTGTCTGAGACTATTACTTAAAAATAAAAAATTATCTCAATGGTACCACGTGATGGTTTGAAGCTGTAAAGAACCCAGCAGATCATGTTCTTAAAGCCAATCCATCCCAGTGGGTGTAAACCTGTTGTCAGTAGGACCTTTTGATTAGGTTACTTTGGTTAAGGCATGGCCCAGTGTGAGTCTTAATCCTCTCATTGGAGTCCTTTCAAACAGGATGAATATGGAAAGAGACAGAGAAAGCCAGGGAAGCAAGAAGCTGAAAGCTATGAAACACAGAAGAGAAGGGAAAGACCAGCAGACGCCACCCTGTGCCTTGCCATGTGACAGTGGAGTCTAGGTCTTCAGGAAGAAAGCATCACCTGATGATGCCTTGATTTGGACATTTTCATGGCCTCAGAACTATAAGCATGTAAACTAATAAATTTTCATTGTAAAAGCCAACACATTTTATGCTAACTGCATTTTGGCAGCTTTAGCAAACTAAAACAGACCATAAAATTTCAGCGCAAGTTGGCAACTGAATCCAAGCTCATGGATATTTGAATGTGTAGTAGTCAGGGTTCTCTAGGAAAACAGAACCGACAGGAGATATCTGTAAATAGTATGGAGATTTTTATAAAATTGTCTCATGCGACTGTGGGGATACACAAGTCCAAATTCCATAGGGTAGGCTGCAAGCTTGGTAGTCAAATGAAGGTTTTCAATGAATTTCCCAGTGGAGGCTGTCTGGCTTAAGGAGAGACGGAAATTCTTCCTTCTGACTGCTGAAATCATCACTTCTCCTTTTAAAGCCTTCAGCTAATTAGATGAGATATCTCTCAATGTTGTGGGCAATCTCCTCAGTTGATTGTAAGTGTAATCAGACACAGCTGCCATCAACTTACTGGTGATTTAAGTCCACAGGAAATGTCCTCACAATAGCAATCTTGCCCTGCTTGCTTGACCAAACAACCGGACACCATCACCTGGCCGAGATGTCAAATGAACGTAACCATCATAGAATAATATTAAAAAGCAGAGTGATAGGGAGCCGATGTGGCTCAGTGGTTGAGCACCGGCTTCCCACATATGAGGTCCTGGGTTCAGTCTCTGGCCCTACTACCTAAAAAAAAAAAAAAAAAGGCAGAGTGAAATACTTAAAACTCATTTTGATTTTCCAGCATTCATCTTGTACCACCCACATTATGACTTGTGTGATTTGCTTTTTGCACTTCCATTACCTCCTCCGTAATTGAAACACTAATTGAAAATCCCCTACTTTCTATGTTCCCATCATCCATATCAAAGTTAGTATGTTCCCACCTTCTAACACTCCCACCTTGTATATTTTAATTAAAAGATACCTCCGAATGCTTTATGTTCATCACCTAAGCTTAGCTCTTGTTCTTCTCATTTTCTTTCTGTTATTTTTTTCTTATACTCAATGTCTATTATCACTCTTCCCTGAGATTCATATTTTTATGAATTCCAATTTTCCAAATGCTAAGTGACATGTATTTCCTTCTAGTAACTGACCTGTATGCTAACGAATCTCAATTTTTATTTTAAGAGAAGAATAAGAAAAGAATAGAGAAAAAAAGCCTTTATGAGACACAAACTACATAAATGTGTCCACTAGACATAATACTATTATGTCTGAGGGAGAGCAGCTGTTCTAAAAATAACTTCTCCAAAGCAAACAGCAGACCTAGAGGAAGGTTAATGTAACATGCGCGGTATTTCAATTTCCTTTCTTCCTGTTGTGTTGAGGATCACCAAACAAGCTAATAACCCCAAAGTGTGGGATCATGTTAAACAAAAGGAGGACATTTTGATTCATGAATGCACCATGTTGCGAAGCTGGTTCTTAAGAGTTTAATGTTGGTTGGGCTTCGGACTCTGCAGTACTGGCAAGGACGCTGGGAACTCAGCCCGCAGCCTGTGGGCTACAGCATGGCGTGGTGACTTGGTAACGATGGCAAACCTCCGTGGATGCCAGATCCGCAGACTTTATTAACTAACACATGAATTCAACAAGTACTGATTCAGTGCTCTCTCTGTGCTCAGCACTCTGCTAGATGCTGTCTAGAAAACAAACTAAATCTAAGATCTAGGTACTTGCATTAAAATGAATTCTAAGGAGGCAGCTTGGCAGTACCCATTGACATTTAGATCAATGCTGACTTTCCCTTTGTGTAAATATTTGCACTTGAGTAGTACTGGTACAGCATTTTAGTTTGTTTTTGTTTGGGGACTCAC
>PVKH010010284.1:0-18336 GCA_004027955.1 Chaetophractus vellerosus | reverse complement strand
ACAGCTGCAAGTCTTCTGCAATCTAAAACTTCCCCCAAAACAAAGCCAAAAATAATAAAAACACAAATTAAAAAATCAAAATAAAAAATAAAAGGTATAAAAATGTTCAAAGTTTTTTTGCATTGTCTTTCATTCCCATATCTGTTATCATTTATGTACAGTGACAATTTCTTCAGTCTGTTTCCCCAGTGTCTTATTTTTTTCACTTTATTTTCAAAGAAAATTTAGGTGACAGAAAAGCAACATAGGAAATATAGGAGATTCCCATATACCCAACTCCCTTCCCCTCTCACATTTACCCCTATTTATTTAAAGACTCTTAAGATTTAAGTATTAATTTTACTTTAGCTCAGTAAGTGGTTGTGGTGCCTGAAACTATATGTACCACAGAAAAACATGTTCTTAAATTTAGTCCATCTCTGTGGGTATGAACCCATTGTAAGCAGGACCTTTAGGTGAAGCTACTTCAATTAAGGTGTGACCCATCTCATTCAGGATGAGACTTAATCCTATTTCTGGAGTCCTTTATAAATGGAATGAATACAAAGAGAGAGAGAGAGAGAGAGAGAGAGAGAGAGAGAGAGAGAGAGAGAGAGAAACACCACTGAAACAAGACACTGAAATTTAAAAAACCCAGAAGAGAAGAAGGGAGAGACCAGCAGATACCACTATGTGACTTGCCTTGTGACAGAGGAGCCAAAGATCACTGGCAGCAGATCTTCAGGAAGAAAGTATCGCCTTGATATGCCTTGATTTGGACATTTTCCTGGCCTCAAAACCATGAGGGAATAAATTCCCATTGCTTAACTTGACTCAATTGAATATATTTGTTTTGAGCAGCCTAGGAAACTAAAACGGTGGTTTAAGGTCCTCTTATAATATTGGTCAGGGAGATTTAAAGACTATAATACCAATGTCAAACTTCACTTTGTCAAGGAGGTAATAGTTCTTATCCAGTAGTGCTTGATTATACACTTAATCTGTATCATAAAGAAAATAGTAGAAAACAGAAGCTCTCTGTTCCCAAGGACATACCCATCCAATAGAGAATGTAAGAGCTATCATAACAAAACACTGAAAGTTGCAAGCACATCTCACTAACTATAGTAATGAGCATATTGTTAAGGGTGCTCTGGAGTTACTGGAATCTAATGAAATTAGTTTCAGTAGATTTCATAAAGATACTTCTGAAAGAAAATATTGATTTAATTTTTCAGAAAAGAGGCTCAGAGTTTTACCAGAGGGCATTGGCTTATGAAAGAAAGTTAGGCAATAAATCATGGGATTGGAATAAATCAGAGATTTGGAAGTCTGCAGTATTGTCTTTGCTATTTACATTTTCATATCCACTGAACAGCAGTTATTAAATCAATCCCTAAATACTGTTTCCACCTATATACCAGGGAGTGTATAGATTAATTTGGATGCCCTCCTTAGTGATATATTATATACTTGGCCTTTTCATGAATAGTACCCTGTACTACTTTAACTGTGATTCATTATGATGAATACATTATATACCTTTTCAATAAAAATAAAACCCAATTCATTTAAGGACTCAAATAAAAGGGAGGGAATGTAAATTACACTATTTACTGACAAAAGTAGACCAGTAACAGCTAACACTGTAAGTATGCATAAAGCTAAGTTTAAATTGCCAAAACATGCAATGGTATAATTGAGACTCAGCTGTGAAGACAAAAATTGAGTATAAAGGTAGGGACAAACGGAACTTCTAGCCCCCATCAGAAAAAGATAACAAATAAAATACACTCACAGAGGAACAATGATAAAAAAGGAATTCCATTCAGATCTGAAGTTCCAGGCTATTCAAGAGTCTTTGTTGGCATTTCCTGTCTCCATGATTTAAGTGGTCTATCCATCCAGATGAGAGACAGACTGAAGTAATTTATGGAGACTATACTCCAGAGATATTTCTGTATGGTCAGGAATATATTCACTAATTCCATAACATATTGCATTTCACAGATCCATTAATTTAAGAGCTCTTCGGTTTTGCCTGTAAAACTGTGTTCCTTTATGAACCAATTTTAGCCCTTTCCCATATGGTAAACATGAATGAACCCACCTTAGTGTTTCCATGGGAACTGAAACCACATGACTCTGTTTTGATTAGAATATTATTAAATAAATATTTATAGGTGGCTTCAAAACATTGGTCATGCCTCAAAATTAATATCGATTTAGTGTGTGTTAAAATTATTTTCTTGAATTAAGACTTTTAGAAGTTATTATCAATTGCTGCTTTTATCCTATGGAGGTTCAGCTTAATCTTTGGTGCATCCTAAATTATTTTTCATGGCCTTTTAAAGTAATGTGAAGTTATTTTCTATTATCCAGAGCACGGTTTCTTAATTAATGAAGAGATTCTATGTCTTTGTGGATATATTATGCATTCCTTTCAACTTTTAATTGGTTGCCCCCCTTCTGTGTTAATTTATTTCCAGCTGAACTGCAGGTGCCCAAGGAATAACCTCCTCATTCTGTGTTAAAATTAGTTATTAGTTAATATTTCTAGTTTAAAACCTTCACATGTATTTTTATAGGTTTTGATATAAGCTTGTACTATAGTAACTTCAAATTTCTTTAGTACAAAGCAGTCCCTTTCAGAGACAAATTTATGCACACTATTAGGTAGTTGTGGTTTCTAGAAAATGAAGTAATTATAAGTATATCAAGTTATTGAGGTGAAAGGAAAGGAGAGGTGGTAAAACTAGAGAATATTTTCTCAAATTGAAGAGTCAAGTTAAGATGTGGAGGTATGTCAGCAGGGAAAAATGCTACTTTAAAAAAAGAACATCTTAGGATTTCTTCACTGGTTAGCATAATTTAACTTTAACAAAATTTTTGTTTTTTTTTCCATTGTCACCAAGTTTGAAAGGACCATACTTAAAAAAGAACATTAATATGGCAAAATATTTGGTTGGGTGGGGAGAAAACTGGGAGTTCTGAGAACTGTGCGAAGGAGATCTCAGAATATTTGTTGTGCCTCAACACGGAGTTACTGAGATCTGGGAACCAGACCCATCCATTCAGATCAGATAATGAAAGCGAGGCCAGGTATAAAGCAGAAAATATTCTCCAGAGAGCTGGCAGGTGACAGTCCAGATATGTTATTTGTGTTAGGGGTGCTGAGTAGGGTAGTAATATGTGGTATCTGAGCAGGCAAGTAGAAGATGCTAATACGGAACATGAGAGAAAAACCATGCAGAGATACAGGAAGGTAGCAATTTAACTTATGAGAAGTTAGCACAGAGGGAGACCTCTCCTGATGGATAAAGAGTAAAAACCTGATCCCTCAGGATACTGGAGAAAGTATGTAGCAGTCTCAGTATTATAAAAACTTAGGAAATAGGCAGAATTTTAAGATAGGACTAGAATTACTACAATTTGGATCCTGGAATAGCTGGGCCTATATTTGTCACAGAAATGAGGCAGGAGCCTAATTATAGAATTGAACACATATTCAGAATGGGACTTGCATTAAAGTTGTGAATTGATCTCAAGTTACTTCAATTAGTGAATAATTATCCCTTGCATAAGGCTTGGGGATGACTAAGTCTAAACATGTTAATGGAGGGCCAAATGCACAGACCATTACAAGTAAGATATGAATGATTGAGTTACCTAATTTGACATTGTTGTTTATAATTATTTATGTATGTAATTTCTTTATGTATGCTGTAAATTGTATGCTACCCTTTTAATAATTCTCAATTTTGGGAGTTTAACCATTTTAAAATATTGTTAATAAAGCCATTATTTTCTTTCCTTCTACCTTAGCATGTATATTTGATGAGTTGCAAAGACTACCTGGTTAGACTTTGACAATATTTCTGCAATGAACTTCATTTTTTTTCCCTTCCCAATTCCACTTCCTACCTTAAGCCCTTGCTATCTTGCTTAGATTATTACAACTCTTGCGAACGGTCTACTTAATTGAAAACCATTCTTTCCACATTCATTTCTTCCCATAGTTTCAATAACATCACTCTTTTGTTCAAAAACTTTTAATAATTCCCCATTACCTACAAATAGTATGTATAAATTCCACACTATATTTCAAGGCTCTGTGTAATTTTCCCCACAACTTACCTTCCTGGGCTTATCACCTACATTTTCTTATTTCAAAATATTTTCCATTCTTCAAACAAAACATCCCACCAACACACTCACATTTCACACACTATCTGTTGCTATTTCTTTGTTTATGTTTTATACCTTTACTGGGAAGTTTTCTTCTCCCAACTCAGCCTGTCAAAATCCCCTCATTCTTCACAGTTCTTTCCAAATGCCAGTTTCTTGAGAAACCTTTCCTGATTCTTGCATACTGTGGTGCTTTATTTGAAACT
Source organism: Chaetophractus vellerosus (assembly GCA_004027955.1). NCBI lineage: Eukaryota > Metazoa > Chordata > Mammalia > Cingulata > Chlamyphoridae > Chaetophractus > Chaetophractus vellerosus. The sequence continues at coordinate 13,963 of PVKH010010284.1, read as the reverse complement.
CTATTGTATTTACTCTTTAAAACTCTATGGTGTTTATTTTTTTTGCACTTATGTTCCTTCTTTCTGTCTGCTCACCCATTCTCATGTCCAAGAGACTAAGAACTGCTTGAAGAGGGAAACTGGTTTGATTCTTTCTACTAAGTAGCTCTGGAAAAGCTTTGGTAAAATTATTTGCACGCAAACAATAGATGCTTAATAAATATCAGCTAAATGTATAATTAAATTATTATACTTTGTTAAATTAAATCAGTTACTTTAATTACCATATAAGGTATTATTTTGATAACTTGAAAAGTTAAATTGAAAATATTTTTACATTATTGAGTTAGCTGGAAGTCTATGGGAAACCTGGTTGTTAAGCCACATGGATATATTATAACAAGACCTAACCCCTGAATGAAAATATTGACATGATTTCACTAAACACTGATAGAATACAAGAGTTAGTATGTATTTTTGAACAAACCTTAAACATAGAAAGTAATGGCAAATATCACTCTCTCTGAGATTAAAACTGCCTTTTCCATTATCACATCTAAGAGGAAATGTTGCTATTAAAATTCTCACATGTTTACTTTTCCATTTTCCTTTCTATCACTACCAGTGGTCAGTCCCATGAATCCAAAATACACACTTAATCACTCAAACTATACGGAATGCACACATATACACATACATACACTTAGTTATAATGGTTTAGAGGAGGTATCGAAAGAAAAGAAATATAACTGTTCTTACAGGTACCCTTTTCTCACAGAGAATGCTGCTTGCCTACCCCAATGTCTATTCTCTTCTTCCTTTATGAAACATAATCCTAATTTTTTGCTGGCCACATTGTCACCCAGATAAGAAGACTACATTTCCTGGACTTCCATTCAGCAATGGAAATCAATGTCTACTCTTTGGCCAATTCCACACTGTCTTGATCACTCTATAGTAAATCTTGATTTGGGGTAGTGCTACTCTTAGGACTTTGTTTTTCTTCTGTGTGTTGGCCATGCTGGACCTTTCCAAATTGGGAATCAGTTCATCAATATCTTAAAAATTGCTTATTAAGACTCATGTTTTCTTTGTTTTTTGTTTTGTTTTGTTTTGTTTTGTTGCTTAGGAAGAATCTATAGGCCAAGTTGGGAAGAATTGAGATCTTAACAATGTGGAGTCTTCTAACTCATGAACACAGAATAACTCTTCATTTATTTAGATCTTCTTTGATTTCTTTTATCAGGGTTTGTAGTTTTGCTCATATAAAACATACATATTTTGTTAGATTTATATCTAGGTACTTCATAGTTTTTGGTGCTAATGTAAATGGTTTTGAAGTTTAATTTTCAAATTCCAGCTGGTATATAGAAAAACAATTGACCTTGTACATTAACCTGGTGGCCTTGCTATAATTGTTTATTAGTTTCAGTTTTTGTTCATTTGTTTTTGTATATTCTTTGGGTTTTCTGCATAGACAACTATAACATGTGTAAACAGACAGTTTTAAGTCTTCCTTCTCAATATGTATACATTTTATTTCTTTGTCTTTTCTTATTGCATTAGCTAGGACTTCCAGTAGGATGCTGAGTAGGAGTGGTGAGACGGAATATCCTTGTCTTGTATCCTGAGACCTTTCTAACTTGTATATTGGGATTATTTGTTTTGTTTCATTTTTCTGTCAATTCTTTGGGGATGCTATAACCAAAGCATGTCATCTGCAAAGAATAGCAGTAAATTTCATATCAAGCGATGCACCTTTATTTCCATTTCTTGTCTTATTGTATAAGCCAGCACCAATAGATGTTGAATAGGACTGGTGAGAGAGGACATCCATGTCTTATTCCTAATCTTAGGGGAAATTTTTCAGTTTCTCACCATTCTGTGTGGTGTTAGCTAGTGTTTTTTCTTGTTTTTGTTTTTGATTTTTTGTAGATATTCTTTATCTAGTTGAGGAATTTCCCCTCTATTCTTAATGTACTGAGAATTTTTATCATGAATAGGTGTTGGTTTTGTCAAATGCTTTTTCTGTATCAAAGGATATCATCACATGATTTATCTGCTTTAGCCTGCTGATGTGTGGATTACATTAATTTCTTTTTATGTTGAACCAGATTCTCACACCTGTAATAAATCTCATTTGGTTGTAGTGTATAAGTATTTTCATATATTGTCAGATTCAATTTGCTAATATTTAGTTGAGGAATTTTACATCTATGTTCATCATAGATATTGGCCTGTAGCTTTCTTTTCTTACAATGTCTTTAATTGATTTTGGTATTAGGGAAATGTTGGCATCAAATGTATTCACACATGTTCTCCCTGCTTCTATTTTATGGAAGAAATTGTGGAGAATTGGTGTCATTTCTTTTTTAAATGTTTAGTAGAATTCTCCAGTGAAACTATGTGGGCCTGGCACTTTATTCTTTGGAAGGTTATTGATTCCTGATTCGATTTGTTTAATAAATATAGACCTATTCAGATAGTCCATTTCTCCTGTATGAGCTTTCATAGTTTGTATCTTTTAAAGAAGTGGTCCATTTTGTCTAAGTGAAAAAATTTGTAGGCCTACAGTTCTTTGTAGTATTGCTTTATTAACGTTTTAATGTCCATGGGATCAGTAGTAATGACCCTTATTTCATTTCTGATGTTGTTAATGTATGTCTTCTATCTTTTTTTCTGGATTAGTTTGGCCAGAGTATATCAATTTTATTGATCTTTTCAAAGAACACGGTTTTAGTTTCCTTGATTTTATCTATTATTTTCTGGTTTTCATTTTCCTTATGTTCTGCTGTAATTTATATTATTTCTTTTCTTCTACTTGATATAAGTTTAAATTCCTTTTCTTTGTTTAGTTTCCTAGAGCAGAAGTTAAAGTTAATAATTTTAGATATTTTTTCTTTTCCGTTATATGTGCTTAATGCTAAAATTTGCCTATTAAGCACTGCATTTGCTGCATTCCACAAATTATGATCATTTGTATTTTCATTTTCTTTAGTTCAAACTAATTTCAATTTCTCTTGAGCCTTTTTCTTCAACTCATGTGTTAGTTAGAAGTGTGTTGTTTAATTTGTAGATAATTGGGGATTTCTGGCTGTCTGCATATTATTGATTTCCCATTTAATTCCACTGTGATATGAGAAATTACTTTGTGTAATTTATATCCTTTTTCAGTGGTTAAAATGTGTTTTATGGCATAAAATGTGGTCTATCTGGGTGACTGTTCCACATAAGCATGAGAAGAATGCATAATGTGTTGTTGCTGGATAGAGTATCCTATAAATGCCAATTAAATCGAGTTTAATTAATACGTAGTGCTGTTCAAATCAATTATATGCTTACTTGTTTTCTGCCTGCTTAATCTATCAATTACTGAAAGGGGGCTTTGAAATATCCATCTAGAATAGTGTATTTATTTTATTTCTCTTTGTAGTTCTATCAGTTTATGCCTCACTCTATTTTGACACTCTGTTGTTAGATGAATGCATATTTAGGAATTTTTTTTCTTGGAGAATTTACCATTTATCATTATGTGATGTTTTTTCTTTATCTCTAATAATTTTCCTTGTTAGAAATTCTGTTTTTCCTGAAATTAATATAGCTATCCAGTTTTCTTTTTATTAGTGTTAACATGATATATCTAAACCTACCTTGAAATAATACTATACCACTTCCCATGAAGTAGAGGTACCTTAAATAAAATATTCCCAATCCTTCCCTCTCATCCTTTATGACATTGCTTTTACTCATTTCACTGATCCATCTGCTGTAATCACCCAATACATTATTACTATTCCTCCAACCAGTTATCTCTCGGATAAGTTAAGAATATGAAAAAAATAAAACATTTTATTTTACCTTCACTTATCCTTTCCCCAGTTGTCTTTTGTTCTTAATGTATATCTAAACTTCTGATCTATATAATTTTCCTCCTCCTCAAAAAACTTCTTTTAACATTTCTTGCAGGTCAGGTCTTATTGGCAACAAATTCCCTGCTTGGTCTTGAAGGAGTATTTCTCTAGATACAGAATTCTAATTTGGTGGGTTTTTTCTTTTACTATTTGAAATATTTTACTTTTTGGAGAGTCGACATGGCTCAATGGCTGAGCACTTGCTTCCTATGTATGAGGTCCTGGGTTCAATCCCTGGTACCTCCTAAAAAAAACACTTTCTCTTTGCTTGCATGGTTTATGACAAGAAGTCCACTTTAATTCCTATCTATGTTCCTCTATCAGTAAGGGGTTTGTTTTTTCTGACTAAAAATAATTTTTTTCTCTTTTTTTTGTTTGTGTCTGTGTGTTTTTTGTTTGTTTGTTTATTTGCTTTTTCAGTTTGAATATGACATGCTTAGGTGTAGGTTTTTTTGGTATATGTCTTGCTTGATGTTCTCTGAACTTCCTAGATCTGTGATTTGGTGTCTGTCATTAATTTTGTAAAGTTTTTAGGCATTATTATTTCAAAGCTTTCTTCTGCTTCATTCTCTCTTTCTTCTTTTTGTGGTAATTCAATTACACATATGTTACACTTTCTGAAATTGCCCTACTTTTCTTGGATGTTCTGTTCCTTTTCTATGTTTTTAATTCTTTTTACTTTCTGCCTTTCAGTTTGGGGAAGTTCCATTGGCTTCTCTTGAAGGTGAGTGATTCTTTCCTTAATTGTGACCAATCGGTTGATAAGTCCATCGAAGTATTTCTTCATATCTGTTCCAGGTTTTTTATCTCTAGCATTTCCTTTGGTACTTTCATAGGATTTCTGTCTCTCTACCTATATTACCAATCTTTTATTCCATGTTGTCTACTTTTTCTATTAGAATCCTTAACTTTACTTATGATAAATTCTCTGATAATTTCAACATCTGTGTCAGATCTGAGATTGGTTTGATACTTGCTTTGTCTCTTATGATTGTATTTTTCCCTGCCTTTTGACATGCCTAGTAAATTTTTGGTGGAAACCAGTCATGTAGCATCAAGTAATAAGAATTGAAATAATAGGGCTGTGAAGAGAGAATTTATATTAATCTGGTTAGGAGTTGGGTTGTATTTAATGTTTATTGTAGTTGGAGGTACCAGAGACTTCAGATTCCTCTCTTGTCCTTGTTTTGGTCTCCCATCTTCACATTGATCCTCCCTAAGTTCTCTTCAGAGAGTCTGCATATTGCAGCTATTTCAACTGTAATACATTGTCATTATTCATGACCTCTATAGATATGGTGGTCAGGTGGGGGTAAGGAGAAGCATTCTGTAATTTTATGATTAAATCTCAGTCTTTTAATGGGTCTGTGCCTCTGGGCTGCGACCTTCACAAGTGTTTATGCTGTGGTATAGCTTTTTTCTTCCCATGTGAGACAGGAAGGCCAGAAGGACCTATGATAAAGGAATATCCTTCCTCATATGGAATAAGACTCAAAGTTTTTTCCCCTCAGAGTAGGCCTTTGTTATGGAAGTTGTTCTGGAAATATCCTTCCCTCCTTTCCCCCACTGCCAGAGCCATGACAGGATCCTGCTTGGATCCTTATTGAGAGAAATTGGTGGAGTTGCTGGAGGTAAAACCTATAAAAGTGAGGGGATATCTCCAAGACTGAAGCCCCTCACTCACAAGCTGGTCCACAGTAAGCCTCCAGCAATTTGTCAAAATTTCCATGTAAGTGTTCCTACCAGTTTAGGGATGCAGTGGCCTCTGCTCCAGGTAAGCAGATCTTAGTAATCATTCTGTGGATTCACCTATGTCTATGGATTTTGGTATGGTTTCCATGTAACTAAATTCTCTGATGGGTATAAGAAAAATCACTGATTTTTCAGTTTGTTCACATTTATCTTGCTGTAAAAACAAGAGTGACGACAAAGCTCTTTACTTGTTGCATTGCTTTGAAAATCTTTGTTTTAATTATGTATTTGTGTGTATGTACTCAGTCACAATGTAAAATGTAGTTCTTAATATAGCTCAAAACAGTTCAAGAAACATTGCCATGAAGCAGGGAAAGACACTGGGATTATATCTGCTGAGGCATTTCGCAGGCATTTTCCCAAACATTTACATGGAACCATCCTGTGTATTGCTACATTACAGCCAACATTTTGGAAGAAAATCCCTTATTAATTTACAGAACACAGAGGTTGAAAGAAAGACTTGGAATTGTTTAATTCTCATAATTTGTGAATAGTGTTTTAACTACAAATTTGGTGTAATCTTATGGACAATATTATGCATTGTCTTTTAAATCTACAAGAAAAGGTATATCTTTGTCACAGTGCAACTTCATTCTGATATATCAAAGAAAATGTAGAATATTAGTTTTCTGATAAACAGTTTGAAATTTAACATGTGGTATTCTTTACAGTGTTGTATATGTGTGTGTATATTTATCACTCCAATATTTAGCAAGGAATAATTAGAATAATATAATCATAACTAATATTTACTGAATGTTTAGTATGTTAGAAATCCTTCTAAGCACTTGCAAAAAATTATGTCATTTAATACTAAAAATAACCAAGTGAGTTAAATCCTATTATGATCTCCATTTTACAGAGGTGGAAAACAAGGTAAAGGGAACTTTCTCACAGTTTACCAGTTCCAGAACTGGTAAGTGAGGGAGTCAGGATCTAAACCCAGATCACTGTTCTTTGCCACTAGGCAAATTGAGCATAAAGTCTTAAGTAATGCAAAACATTGCACTTGGCATCTTTATCTGCTATTTGTGAAATACGACCTAAATACTTCCTAATTTGCATTATCATTTATTGTGTAGTGATTTTAGTCTAACTAGACTTAAAGTCTGAAAGTAATTAGTTAGAATAATTGTTTCATTAAGTTATTTTAATCATGCCATCAGAAAGTAGGGGACCTAGGAAGGGAAAGAAAAGAGGCAGAGAGAGCTATCTCTCATCTCACTCTTGAATGTCCTTGTCCATGACAGGAAGCAGGGTCTGAAATGTTTATAAATCCTTAGTGTAGAGTGTTTCCTTCCTAGAATCCAACTCTGACCTAAACTGTGCAAGGAAATCCATAGCGGGGACACATGCTCTGCATAACACAGTAGTAAATATTTGTAAATGCTCTGTATGTGGATTGCATAAAAGCTATATTCTTAAAGAGGGAACCAAAAACTCAGAATGGGTGAGCCATACTCTGTAATTTTAAGCATTTTTACTAAATTTTCAAATTCATAATAAGATTGGGTGTCTTTAAAATATTTTATGTGGTACACATTTATAAAGTTTTTTAAAGTAATTTTATTTTCCGATTGCAAAAGCACACCATAAATTAAAAAACAAGTAGCCCTCATTTATATTAAAATATTCAGAAACTAATATTTTAGATTTTTATTTTTAGTCCAATTATTGTGGCAAATGGGGAATTATAAATCTGATGTAATTCATCATGCTACAAGCAAAGTTGGGCAATAAAATGATTATTTCCATAAATGAAATAAGGAAAAGAGGGGAAGAGTGTATATAGAAATGGTACCAAGGTGATAAAATAGTGAAAAAGAATTATGATTTCCAGAATAATCAAAAATATATTCAGAGGCATGGCAAAGAGAAAGAAAAAGGAAAATAAAAAGAAGAGAAAGTTCAATAGTACAACACCAAATATCTACAAAATCTAATGTTATAATAAAACAAATATTTTAGATCTATATTTAATAGCTGATATATATTAAAGTGCTCTTTGCTGACATATTTAAAAACATGTGATTACGTTACTGGCCATCATTTCACAACATGGCATACAACTTAATTTCTCATAATTCACATATGCTTACTTCTGTGAATCCATATGAAAAATAACAATCTTCTGTATGTGAAATCTAAATACAGGAAATACCTGCAGAACAATATTAGTTTCTATATGGAAGTGAAACCATGTATCATAAATTTATTGTAAAGAACTGTGGATGATGTTTTATATTAATGAAGGTATAAAAAATGCTTACCTAAAGCTTTCATACACCAGACTGTCTTATTCCAAAGTGCTGGCCATGTTCTAATACACTTATTATTTGATGTAAATTCAATCTCCACAATATCACCAATGACTTCATCTCTCAAAATAATGAATATTTCACCAGGATTCTGTAAGTTTAAAAATATATATTTGAGCATTAGGCAAAGTTTACATTAACCAAAAAACTCATTACTTTATTAATGATAAATCTTCTACCATATTAGTATTTTCAACCATATTAAAATATGAAATGTGCACATATTATTCTTGCTATATTTCAAATTTATCCATTTAGTGTATATGAATATTCAGTTTCTCCCCAATATCATATTGTGCAACTGCCCCCCATTTCCATGAATGAGATTGGCTTATAAGTTAAGAATTTAATGGTAATCTCATTTTATAGTAAAAAGTCTCATGTTATTTCATTAGAAATAAATATAATAGGTTCTGGGGAAAAAAACAGTTAATCAGCAGGCAAGATAATAATATTTTTCAGTGTCCTAAAGAAATTAAAGATGCAGAGTATGTTTTGAGTAGAATCGAAATGACATTTCTTTCAGTAAAGTTGAAGGACTATATTTTTAGCTATTTCTAGAGGTTTTCTGGTGAAAACACTGACTCTAGACTATTGAAATAGAACTGAAAAGTCCAGAGAGGGCACCCTAACAAGTTAACTGAGGTGGCTGGGTGATTCCGATGGCTCACCCAGGTGGCAGTACATAATGGTGTTCCCCTGGATCAACCTTCCCACTATGGGCAGTGATCAGATATCCCTCAAACTGGGTGAACCACAGAGATTGAAAGAAGTGTAATGGCTTCAGATCCTTTATTAAATCAAATATGAGCAAATATTTGTGTGGCTCAGATAAAATTTGGATAATATTTTAGTGAGAATCTTAAGATAAAACTACAAACAAAAATGTGCGTTTATTTTTCACCTTCTTCACCCTGTTGTGGAAATGGGCTGATTTGGGGGTTCATTCTGAATAAACAGTACACATTAGTTCCAGTTGAATAAGTCCAAACCACCTATGCTCAGAATTTTATAAAGTTTAGAATTTAAAATTTTTAATCAGGGACCGGCTATATAGCTCAGTTGGTAGGGCGCTGGTTTACCACATGGGAGGCCCCGGGTTCGGTCCCCAGGCCTCCTCGAATGGGCGGACCGCCTCGAGAAGGCAAGCCAACATGGGCGGGGCACTCTGCTGCAGGCAAAGGCAAGCCCCCGCAGGTGGGCAAAAAGGCAAGCCCCCATGAGCAGGCGGGCCACTGCGCCGGTGAGCTGACTCGGCAGGTCACCCCAGCAGGGGGAGACAAGCAGACACAGAGGAATGCAGAGAAAAAAAAATGAACACAGCAAGAACAAGCAAAAGGGGGGGAGGGGATGTAAAATAAATCTTTAAAAAATAAATAAATAAAAAATAAAAAATAAAATTTTTAATCAAATTTTTAAAATAGTATATATAAAGTTGTAAATGTATAATATAAATTTAAAGATGTAAATAATTTTATAGTTAAAAAATGCAGAAACAAATCTTTCAATCCAAGTATCGGAGGCTAAATGATTCTTCATGGTGTAAAATTAGAGAACACTAATTGAATATAATTGATATCCTCAGTGGGTCTGAAGAACAAAAGAAAAGATATTTGCTCTTCAGGATTAACATTAAAAATATTGGCATAGGGGGCCGGCCGTATAGCCCAGTGGATAGGGCGCCGGTATACCACATGGGAGGCCCCGGGTTCGGTTCCCGGAGACCTCTCCTAGTGGGCAGACCGCCTTGAGAAGGGCAAGCCGCCGTGGGCAGGCGGAGCCGCCATGGGCAGGGCAAAAAGCTGCCACGGACAGGGCAAAGCCGCCACGGGCAGGGCAGGTCGCCCGCGAACGGAGCGCAGCCAGCCACTCGCGAACTGAAGCAGAGCCGGCCTTGAATGGAAGCAGAAGCCGCCCACGAGCGGGGCAAAGCCACCTGCGCAGTGACTGGTCTCGGTGCATCACCGCAACAGGGGGAGACAAAGCGGACAGAGAGGAACACAGGTATGGACACACAGCAAGAGCAAGCAGAAGGGGGGGGGGCGGATATGTAATAAATAAAAAATAAATCTTAAAAAAAATTGGCATAATATTATTTTATGTACAATTGTTTTATCACTTTCATTTTCAACACAACATGGTATTGGGCAACAGCTAACTTTAAAAACCAAGTTCCAAACAACGCAATTTAATTCTGTCTTACAGAATTTTGCTTTTAATATGTTTTGGTTGTTTCTTTTTAGTAAAGTTTACAATGCAATCACCTCTTCTTTTTATCATTTTTTGCCCTTCTGCTTATGCATTTTCCACTCCATTTAGAATACAAAGAGTTGTTCCTATAATGCATGGAATTAGTGTCCAATGCAATTTGTGGTTTGTTTGGGTTTTTTTCCTTTTTTTACCACAACCCCACCAGAGCGGCAAAAATCTCTGGTAATGCTGGGAAAATGGTTTTAGAGTTGTGGTATCTAATCTATTTTTCTCATTAAATGAAACCATTCTCGGAACCTATATGGTAAAAATGATATTATTTGTTCAGTACATGCTTTGAAATTATATGTATTTTTACAACATATTGAAAAGGATATGAAATAATAGCAGTTATTACAGCTACTTTGATTGCTACATACTGCTCCAAATTAGATGGCCATTCCACTGCATGTTGAAGCACCTTTTAGACTAGCCCCACAGCAAAGGTGCCGAATAAACTTGCAAAAGCAGGAAGCTATCATTCACATCTTGCACGAAAAGTCATCAGGAATGAAAAGAGCTTAGATCTGCTTTTATACAAGGAAGACTTAGAGTAGTTACAAAGCAGGAATGACGGCGGGAAAGCATGACATCAGAATCCTCCAGACATGGTACCGCCACTCCAAGAATACATAGGTGACGTTGTCTAAAGGGTTTGCACAGGTTTAATGTGTTTCTGAAATATGTAAATCCTTACAATTAAATTCTTGCTCTAAAGGAAAAAGTACTAATTATGGGGCAAAAATGCTAAAGCATAGTTTTGGATCAGTTATTTTCTAGCAGTACTATAGAAGATATGCTACTTTACTACAGTTCTCCTTCTATTATATTCAGATTAAAACACCCAGTTCAAAAGTCTTTTTTCTGAGAAAATGTTTATGAAAGCATTACAAAAACAAACAGACATTTGTTGTTATTTATGCTTGTTGTGAAATATGTGTATGAGTGACTTGATCATATTTATCATTCTGTATCATGTAGCTCAGTGTCCTGTATGTGAATCAAAGGAAAGCTGAATTGCTAAAGTACATACAGGATAGATTATAACCAGATATTTATGAGTTCCAAGTAATTTTTATGTATGTAAAAAATTTTTCCTCACAATTAGTGTTGATTCAGAAAAGAGAGCACTAGTTATAGAGTCCAGAACACTGAGTAACTGTCCCATTTCTACCACTATTTGTGACAAATTAAAAAGTTCTTCCTTTACCTTGTCTCTTCCTCAGCTGTGTGGCTCCCTATCTCGGGATAATTATTATTTCACAGACCTCCTATGGGATATGACTCAATTGTTAACCAAACCCTTTTTAATTTTCCTTCACCTGTCTAAAACTTGGTTTCTTTAACTATCAAATGAGAGGATTAAATAAGTTTAGTTTTAAAGTCTCTTACAAGTCAAATATGATGAATTTTTTAAAATGCCCAATTGTTTTAGTATCTTATTTAACAGAAGTTCTCTGGTTACTCAATTTGTGCAGAACAACTAGATATATGTGTCTGTGAAGGTTTTTGAGGGGATTAAAGGTTATGAATATAAAAATTTCAATTAAGGTGGAAAAGGTAAAAGGGTTATTGAAAAGCTCTTCTTGGAAAAAAGAAACAGAAAAAAATAGGGCTGAGAAGATTGGAGTTTATACAGACAGAAGAAAGGAATAAACATTTATTGAGCATCTATTTTGTACTAGGAATAATGCTGACCACTTTTTATATAAAGATATTTCCTTTAATTGTAGCCCAACATACAAAACACACAAATACACACATACACAGCAAAACCAAAATGGAGAAAGCTATTATTTTTATCTTATAAACAGGGAAATGAATACATAGAATTGCATTCTGAGGATCAATCAAAATCCATACATTTCTTTACTTCATGCTGTTTAACTTTTCAAAATAAAATATCCTTTTTATGATTATTTGAGATATCACTTTCAAATGCTTTCTTCAAAGTCAAACTAAATTTCAGTCCTATGCTAAATAAACAGGAACCTCGTTTATATGCTCTTATAAAGTCATATTTATCCGAAAGTCATTGATTTCAATATTCTCTTACTTAAATATCTCCCTCAACATAAATCACACACCAATAAAACTTAAATCTTTCACACTGTGTGCTCAAGAGTTTCTAAAAATGTCATGTTGATATTACAAAAACATTTCAGCCAACACAAAAGTCCACTTTAGAAATTTTCCACCAGATTTCAAATGCATCCAATTATTTCTCCACAGGATATTATGAATCGAATTTTACCTCACCAGTTAAATTGCACACAGAGAAGTTATCTTATCTCCAGGGAACTACCACTATCCCACCCATTGCTCTTGCTCCAAATATGAAACAGGTCAGAAACACTTTCCCTTTTCCTTCTCTGTACCTCCTGAATGCACTGTTTCATCTCACTCCTGAAGGTCAGAGATGGGAGCCCCTTTCACTTTGACTTCTTCAATCTCCTCTCACTGGACCTCATTGCCAGGACAGTTCTTTGTTCCTTTGGTTCGTCTTATCTGTCATCTTATTTCCCATTTTTAATAATCACATACTGATATCACATTTCACTTTGGCTTAGATCCCCAAGATTATCTGCTTCAAAGTTCTTCAGTCCTTTTCTCTGCCTGCGTCTCTCCTTGTTTAACTCTGGTCTACCCCTTACAAACTTGGTGTGGTAGTTTGAAGCTGTCTGTACCCCAGAAAAACATGTTCTTAAATCTAATCCATGCCTATGTTGTGAATCCATTGTAAGTAGGATGTTTTTATGAGGCTACTTCAGTTAAGGTGTGACCCACATTCAGGATGGGACTTAATCCTATTACTGGAGTCCTTTATAAACAGGATAAATACAGAGGGAGAGCCAAGGAAGTAAGAATGTGAAAGCAACAAAACCCAGAAGAGAAGGGAGAGCTAGCAGGTACCACCATGTGCCTTGCTGGGTGACAGGGGAGCCAAGGATCACTGGCAGCCAGTCTTTGAGAAAAAAGCATTGCCTTGATGAAGCCTTGGTTTGGACAGTTCTCAGTCTCAAAATTGTAAACTAATAAATTCCCATTTTTTAAGCTGACCCATTGCATGGTATCTGCTTTAAGCAGCCTATGAAACTAAAACAGATTTTAGGAGTAGGAGTCAGGTGCTGCTATTATAAATACCAAAAATATGGAAACAGGTAATGGAAGAACAGTGAGCTGTTTGATAGAAAAGGCCTAGATTGCTTTGAAAAAACAGTTGGTAGAAATATTTATGCTAAAGGCATTTTCAGTGAGATGTTAGAGGGAAATGATGAATACATTATTGAAAATGGAAGAAAGATGATCCTTGTTTTAAAGTGACAGAGAACACGGTGAAATTGAGTTCTGATGTCAGATGAAAGGCAGAATTTGAAAGTGATGAGCTTGCAGATTTAACAGATTTCCAAGCTTTCAGCTTTTAGTAAAATGTGAGAAGAAAGGTATAAGCTGAGATCTAAACTCCTAGGCACAAAGAAACCCGAAATTGATGGCTCTGAAAATTCTAGGCTTCCAAAAGGTAAGTCCCCAGAGAAAAGCGCTCCATGTGAGGGTTTACATTAACATGGTGTGACAGTTTGGTATTGTTTATGAATTCCAGAAATAGGCATTGGATTGTGTTTGTAAACTGGTCTGTTCCTCTGGGCATATTAGATTGTATTAGATTCAAAGGTTTCACTTTTACTTTATTAAATCAAGATTAGGGCTTTTATTTGACCACATCATTAGAGTGACTCAGTTTGAGTCCCT